>ML794155.1:201235-219129 GCA_009831015.1 Picea engelmannii
CCCCAACAAACGATATTCCTTTATTGCATTAATAATGTAAGATCACTTACAAATATCCACCATGAATGTTCTCTCTTAAAGAGTTTTCCAAGATGACTCTGACCTAACAAAGACCTAAGAGACCTTTCTGAAATACACCTCTAATATGCTGCCTTTATTGCTAATATACAACACTGATTATATGCTTCTTTGGTATGCTGCCTCTTTATCACTGATATGCGCCTCTATTGCTTCACCCTTAACCTGCATATCAAAATTGTGTTGAAGAGAGGGGTCGACCTCTGCTTATATAGGCTGAAGAGGAGAAGAGGAGAGGATCGAAATAGTAACTTGTTTGCATGCTTTAATCATAACTCAACTTCATATTTTAGTTCGAACTTAGAACTAGACTTGAGACTGATATACTTTAGTTCGAAAATAGAACTAGACTTGAGACTTTAGTTACAACTCAGCATTACACTTTAGTTCAAAAATAGAACTAGACTTGAGACTTCAATTACAACTCAACATTACACTTTAGTTCAAAAATAGATTTAGACTTGAGACTTCAGTTACAACTCAACATTACACTTTAGTTCAAAAATAGAACTAGACTTGAGACTTCATTTACAACTCAACATTACACTTTAGTTAAAAAATAGAACTAGACTTGAGACTTCAGTTACAACTCAACTCTTGACAAGGCAATTCAAAATTCTCTTCATGGTGGATAATGTTACAAGTGCCAACGCACTAGATCGATGCATTTATATCATTTGCAATATTAGGAATATCGTTTGTTTCTAGCTCATAGGAATTTTATATTCAACCTAAATTTTGCTAGATGCCTTGACTTTTGCTCATGGCTCACAAGGTTTGACTGGGCTCACAGAGGTTGTATGTTCCCCATGACTTTTTCACTAGTCTATCTATGCTCATGGAGGTTTATGTTCCCCCTGACTTTTGCACAAGTCTATCTATGCTCACATAGGTTGTATGTTCCCCCTAACTTTTTCACTAGATTGCTATGCTCACAGAGGTTGTACACTCCCCCTGACTTTTTCATTAGACTCACATAACATCTCGTTTGTCTTGACTTTTGGTTTGACTCATAGAGGTTGTACGTTCCCCCTGGCTTTTGTCAATGCCTCACAAGACTGGTTGATTCTCCAAATCTCCCTGGCTAGCCTCAGGGTGGCCCATATGGCCTCTCATTGGAGAATGACTGTCGATGTTGCTAAATTTAACAGGAGTCAAGCCTGGTCCTACTTTGATACCATGATGAGAAGTGTGTAAGTAGATATTATTATGCACAAACCAAAAAATGTGCAAGAGCTCTCTATTAAAAAAAGAAATAGAGTACATATAAATACACAAGATTTGTCTCAAGATAGAAGAACTACCTTGATCTACCAGTTGATAAAATATCTTAACCTCACACCAATCTAGGAAACATCTAGTTGGAGTGAATCTCTCACATCCAAATAGTTCCAAAAACTTCATAAAGACTAGGAACAAACGAGCTACATGAGATTAACTCACACAAGCTGTCATGTGTTTAGAATTAGAGACAATCTAAACAAACACACACATTAATAATGGAGGTGGATAATAATGTTTGTGAAGATCAGGCACTGCTTAATGGGGATCAGAAGTTACTTGGTGTTCTCATCACGATTATGAGGCAGTTGCATATGGGTTATCAATAATTGCATTGTAGTTGATCATTTAATGTTCTATAAGGTGAGATATATACCATCCAATCACTTTTAGATCACACTATATATATCCCACCTTATAAAACATTAAATTATTTGTTGGGGGTGTTGTCTAGAATATATGGTGACATCATAGACCTTGGAGTTGGCAATGCCATTCTTATTATTGTTCAACTATACGTATGGTGGCATCATAGACCTTGGAGTTGGTGATGTCATCCTTGTTATTGTTCAAATCTCTTTTGCTAGTATAATTGTGATATGTTTGGATGAGTTACTCGAGACAGGTTATGGATTGGGGTCTCGCATTTTGTTATTCATTGCTACTAATATATGTGAGAGCATAATATGAAAGGTATTAAGTCCTACAACAATTAATAATGGATGAGGTGTAGAGTTTGGAAGGTATTTAAGTCCTACAACAATTAATAATGGATGAGGTGTAGAGTTCAAGGGTACTCTCTTTACATTGTTCCATTTGTTGATAATATTGACAAGGTTTGGGATCCCTAGGAATCTTTTTATAAACAAAATCATAAATTTGAAGAAACAAAAGTAATGATTTTATTTGTAGCAAAAGCAGTGGTGTTGCTTTGGAAGTTGAGCTTATGTGTGTGTCACAAAAGGCCTAAGTCTACACAAATATGGTTTCCATTTTTCTCCTATGTATGTTAAGGATTGGTAAATGGACTACGATGCATGGATCAATTTCTATGTTTGTCACAGTGAATGGTAGCGTTAAAAGATTAATTAGTTGTGATACTAGTGGTATGGGGATTACTTGGTGTGTCCGAGTTGATCGCTTGCTTGGGATTTTTGCGTTGAGAATGATATATTTCTTGGACCTATGTTTGAGCTGAACGAAGGATGTCTTAGTGTGTCTGAGATGAAAACCAGATGGCCCCGGTGCTACGGATAAATCTGGCCTACAGATAAGCTAGATCTCCCTTGGATCTACCCTTGATCCAAGACAGAAAGAGGGGCTAGATTCCTATGGTTCTCCCTAGATCCAAACAATGTGTTTCCTATTTTATGCTAAAAGATAGTAAAGAGGCATACCGTTTCATTTGAAGGTTGTCTTCACGTTTCCTCGACTGGTGTAGTCCTAGAGATCCATCTCCAAGCTCCTTCAACTTGCTACCTACACACAAGAGACAAACAATACCATTCTATAAATTCTCTCTAGCATTAGGAAATCACAAGCTCATCTAGACCTATCATGATTTATTCAATGTAAGATTAGATCTAACATTTATCATTGAACATGAATAATATGAAAGGGTAAAACCAATGATATATATATTATAAAAATGGACAAATACATCAATGTACCTTTACCTTGAGTCTTGATGTATTCCTCCTAGTTCCAGGTTATCGATGCTCCTCCTTAGTCTCTTGATATTCTGTCTTTATTTTGTCAACATAACCACTCTCCAACTCTAGCTTCTCATCTCCTTGATTTAGCCTCTTCTTATAGGATTTTATAAGAGATTGGAGATAAACTTCATGAAATGTGAATTAGGTGGATACAAGTCATGGATAGTTTGATAGCATGTGAACTAAGCAAATACAAGTCATAGATAGACTTGATAGCATGCGAACTAAGCAATTACAAGTCATGCACAAGTTTCATACTTAATTATGAAATTTTTGTCTATCATGAGCCTTTTGCTCAAGTTCCATGCTCAATTATGATCTTTTTCCAACTCATTATGAACTTTATTTTCAATTATGAAATAATTTTTATTTCATAATTATGAAATTGTGACAAAATAATTATTTCCTTGTGAAATAATTATGAGAATTTTACTCAATTATGTAATTCTATCCTCATAACATCTAGTAACATGCTTGAAAACCTATGGTGGAAAATACAAGTATAACATATTCCCCATAATGTGTGAGGTCAGAAGAGGAACTGATGACCCAAATACTTTATGAAAATTCATGGTGACGAGTGGCATAAGGAAGGAACTCAGAGATCAAGGAACTACTGAGTACTTGCAATTAGACATCAAGTCGAAATATATAGATCATCCCCGAGGTAGGCATACCCATGATGAGAAGAGAAACACAGCATGGCCACCAACACAATAGATTGTGGACCCATGAAGTGAAATGCAATACTATGGCCATGAAAAAGTACATGAAGGATCCATGTCATCAAATAGATCATAGCCACAAGACAATACAATGTGGATCTATGTCATGTATACAACAATAGCCACCAACAAATACAATGTGGATCTATGACACAACATATATACATAAGACAATGAGCATTAAGGAAAGTTCCCCTGAAGTCTTCACAGTACTCATAGATAAGTGATAGACTCCATCACAACTTGGAAGGGGATGTTGTAAAAGAATGATGTGTCCCCGAACCCAAGGTCTTTGTCCCAAACCCCAATGGTACAAATCTACATCATGTGAATAGATGAGTTGATGTCGAGAATGGTAGAAACAGTTTGATTTCTAGTCATTGATGTATACCATTAACAGATGCGAGGGGACCCACCGATGATGAAGATGGACCCCAAGGTACCTAGTACAATCTAGAAAGCATAAATATATGATCTGATGTCGAACACTTGTAGAATCAATCGATTAGGAGTCAATGATGTAAGCCTATTGTCGATCATGAGGAGGCCTACCATTGAGGACTGCAAGCTCAATGATACTAGTTGGTTTCTAGATCTCTCTCCTAGATAATATGTTGAAGTCGATAGGAAGAGATCCATCAAAATATGGCCTTAATGTATCCCCCATCAATTGACATGAAACAAACACCGAGAGATGATGTGAAGAGAGAGTATAAAAAAATACAATTGACACAGGGATAGTCCACTCAAAAAGTCAACAAAATAGTAGATGGCTGACTCAAGGTTAAACTTCCCTTGAACATATAGCACGACACAATGGTGACTTCGCAGCAAGACACACAAGTTGGACGAATGTAGTGCAACAACATAGGAGGCATTGAAGTACTCTCCATGATGACTAGAAGAGTAACCAACGAAAGGAGTATCTCTAAATCATATTACTAGGACGACTCCTAGGCAAGCTAAAACCCAATTATATGATGAGGACTCAAACAAGTGCCATGTTCAAGGGTGATTTGAATGATGCTACCATTTTGAGTTTAAACCAATGGTAAAAAAAACCCCACTCTTTTTATTTTTATTTTTTCTCTCCTTCATGGTTTAACGAGCACGAAATAAGGATGCAAGTATGCTTGGTATGGTGTCTTTTTGTGTCCTTTAACGAGTCCAAAAAAGAGATAAAAGTGTACTTGTTAACATCTTTTTTCATTTCCTTTTATTAGTCCAAAAAAGAGATAAAAGTGTACTCGTTTGGAGAGAATGAGTGGCTTAACAATATGCTATTATGTTCCAAGTGCATGGAATTGACCGAAGCAAGATGAATGAAAATGGTACTATAAAGTGAGGTCCACTCTTAGCAGATATTCTCTCCATGGGTAGGTGGATGAAAAATGGAGGCCAAATAATGCAAGAGGCGGAGGGTCAAAGGCTACAACAATAGCAGTAAGTGGGATATGAAAAAACAACAATGCAATGATGGGATGAATGACACAAGCAACAAATGCATAGGTGACCATTAAGAAACATAAAAGTTTCAGGAACCCCCATGAGAGGTGGACATAATATAGACGAAGAGTGGAAAATGAGGCTCAATCATCAAGTCATGATAGGACTACAAGAGGGTTCCTCGGCCTACGGGAAATCACAACATGAGCACCAAATGACCATCTGGGTGTTAACTAGGGTTCCCATGAAGAGTAGGAACTATCAGACAAGTTACGATGTGCAAAATGGAGTGGCTAATGTCGCAACTTGACATGATCGAACCTAAGGCATAGTAATGGAAAAATGGATGATTAATAATGCAAAATGGGGAATTCAAGAGAAAACACATGCTAGTTTGAATAACACATACCCCAAGTTATGTGGAAGTCGCCATCTTCATAAAAAAGTTCATGTAATCTTGTCAATACATGTAAACTAGATTTCAGGGGCCAAAATGCATAGTGAAATCTCAAAAAAGAAAATATTTTTGGATTTTTTAGATATGGTATATGCAAAACATGATAAAAAAGAAAATATTTTTGGATTTTTTAGATATGGACCATGCCACACATGATCAAATTTCCACATACAAAGATACTCATTTTGAGTGGTTTCATGAGCTATGAGAACTCCTTGATGGGGTCCTTCGAGACATGAAGGAGGTATGAAATGTAAATCTTCAATGGAAGGGAAAGCAGAGAATTTAGTGGTAAGTTCCAAAAAAGATAACCTAGGTGGTAAAAGGTCAATACCAGGGGTTTCACTGGATGTCCCAACCAATGCCCCCAGTCGCAGATTAATACCAATCATGCTAACTCTCATTGGTTTTGAATCAGAGAGGATGGATTCTTATTGAGGCTTATCTTCCCTAGGCTTATCTATGGAATCCATGACTTCCAAGATGGTTGTTTATGAAGGAAATTCAAAATCAAGGGAGTCATATGAACTGAGAGAGTTAACATCCCATATGGGTGGAGTAGGATGATCACACTCCATATGAGGATGGAGTTGCTTACGAATATCAACAGATGTTGATGGGATTGTCGGATTGACAATATAGACCATAGTGAGCGGTATAAATGTTCCATATGATTCAACATCCTTAGAATGAGGTACCACCCAAGGATCAAAATACCTAAGGGATCCACTAGTAAATGATGAAATCATGTTGATAGGAGTGATATTTGTAGTAGGAGATGGTGGGGGAAGGGGAAAAATACCCATGAGTGAAGGATATTTGACCATCCCCACACCAACATGCATATAATATTGTTGGGTATCACTGAAAAAGGGTACATTAGACCCTGCATTGGATCGAAGTTCTAGGGTGTTGTATGCTAGTTGATCGATTGTCACTATTTTCCCTTAATGAGGGAAACATAAGACCCTAAAGACTGACAATAAAATTGTAGTCATCTCGTAGAACCAAGTATGCCAGAGTAACAAATTGTACTCAAGAGGTGCGCCAATGACCTACACGACAACAAAGACAGTCTTACCAACTAACTCGATGGGTAAGGCAGTGATTATTCCATGAGGCTAGAACATATGTCCATCAAACACTTTCAACAGTGTTGCATATGTATCGAGCTTATGAGAGCCAATGGATTTCCAATAAGAAATAGATATGTTGCAAGTCAAGGCTCCTTCATCAACCACATGAAGATGTTTTTCCCCATCCTTCACACTTTGATATAGAAGGCAACTTAATGGGAGAGCCTATGAGTAACTTGGTCGGAATTAAAGGTCATCAAAATCGACTCCAAAGAATCAACCCTGCCTATAGCAGACAACAAAGATTTCTGTTGCATTGGGAAACTTTGGAGAACTTCTATGGAAGACATGGCACAAGGTGCTCGGGCCAAGTATTCTACAATACTGTAGTTGTGGGCGGCCCATGTGTTTGGATTATGTGTTGTTCTTTGAAGAAATCCATTCGAGGGGGAAAGTTGTGCATCAAAAGATGGATTCTCAATCTGAAGAGGGCCACCAGAATGGGAAGAAGATGCTGGCTCATGCACAACAATAATAGGCTCGGACATGTCATAGTTCTTGGCTCATGTTTGCAAATTGACCGTGTGGTCACACATGAAAACAAAAGCATTCGAGGAATACCCCTCGTGGTGAGGGGTACCTGCAATGCCCCCTTGCAGAGGGGCATGATTTGTTGCAACCATATGTTGAGGTTGAGGGGGAAAGGATGAGTTAAAACATAAGGTTGTCGTGGGGCCTTTTACTATGCCAAATAGCGATGGATCTCATCCTTTCAAGGACATTTATGAGTAGGGTGGTCCTCCCCACAAATTGTGTAGGGGAACTGACTCTTCTTCTTTTCTTTTGTGCCCACTTCCTGATTTTTTTGGGTGGGCGCAGTCCCTTTCTCAGTATTGGAATTCTTCTTCTTATTCCTCGCCTTCTTTCCTCTAAGTTTTTGAGGATTCTTTGATTGCATGGATTGCACCGGATTCACCTCGGAGTTCTGAGTAAGGATTGTGGTAGTTTAAGCGCTAGAACTAGTATATGAAAAGTGTGATGAGATAGACATGTGACCTATCTGGTCAACTAACTTGTTCATAGAGGAATGGGATATAGAACCCACCACGTTGTTGGCATGGGGCCCTGGGTTTAAATTTTTTTAGATCTATCAACGACCTAGGATCATGTGGGATAATGTCATAAAGGGTACTCGACTGAGGGTGAATCAAGTCCAAGTGTTGGGCACACATAATGGCTTTCTCCTTAGTAGTCGCCCCGACCATAACTACATCATTGGCAATGGTGGGAAGGAGGGATTTAGTGAACCACTCCATCAAGAACTTATCTGGGATTTGGGTCTTGATCATTCTACATCTCCGACACCACTCATGAGTATGATCAGAAATGTGAGTGGCAGTATCCTGGCATAGTGAAGTCAAGAGCTCCATTCTTATTTCATACCTAATGGGTAACTTGTAACGCGTAAGGAAATCCATGGCCAAGTCATTGAATCTTTTAAATGAGCCACCTTATAATTCAATTTACCATTTAGTGAAAACTTCAGTCAGGGATCGTTGGAAAAGACACAACTTCACACTATCAACCATCATGGAATTGGATAAGCACCATAAGTGATACATCATGGTGTGTGTGGAGGGGTCTTCTCCTGAATTTCCGTTGAATTTAGATATGTATGAAGGTAGCTTGTTAGGCATATCCAACCATCAAGGCTTGCGGGAAATAGGGTCATTTTTCAACCACGATAAATCAAGTGAGTCTAACGTTGCGAGGAAGGGAAACAATGTGTGAGAAAATGAATACTGGGAGGGAGATGAAGTCTCTGCTGTCCTAGATGAACCTTGTGGTCCCCCTACATTCGTACTACCATAAGGATGTTGAGGTGTTCCCAAAGAGTGAGTTCCCTAGATATGGTGGAACTTCAAGGAGAATGACTGCTCCCTGGACTAGATGTGCCCCCAAGGGGATTGCCCCTAGGGATAGATGTAGACCCTCTAGGAAAAATGTTCCCAAAATTAGGCCCAAGAAAGAATCCCCTGGAATTTGAGGTATTGATAAAGGGAAAGATTCCCCAATTTGAAAAGTTACCATCGAGGGGTGTGTCTCCAGAAAAAGGTGCCCTAACCCATGGGATGTTAAAATCTCCTAACATACTACTGCCCCCAACTTAACTAGGGACAACCCCAAAACCACTAAGAAAGTTCCACCCAAAAGATACACCCACACCTAATGATACCAGACAACTCATAATAAAGATGGAGGTAGAAGGAGTTCCATCTCCCATTTTGAAACCAAGGCTCGATCTCCCATTGGAAAATGATCCAGGAGTGGGCATTGAAATAGAAGGGATGGACATAGTAATGCTGGGTATACTAACGGATGGGAATGAAGATAAAGTCAGGGTCCCATAGATCAAGGGACTTGTAGAAAAAGGCATGGATGATGTAGGTCCAATGGAGCTAAGGGATGGTAGTATGGACATCGCCCCCTAGTCTCACTTGTATATCAGATTGAAGGTTCAACTACACTGGATGAAACAATTGATCTTGACATGGTGGCAGGATTTATAAACAAAGAAAAAGGCTCACTACAAATTTTCCTAACCTGGATAAGTAGAGGTGCTTCAGGATTAGTTAAAGGAGGGTTAAACTTCTGTGGAGGGATTTCATCGACCACTTCCACTTCAACCAAACCAGTCTCCTTGAAACCAAGATAATACCCTTCAAATTCTATAACACCTATTTCGTGCCACTTAAGAGGTGGTTATTCCTCCATGATTGGTGCCATTCCTTGCAGTTGATGAGACTGATGAGGTAATTCAACCATGGTGAAAATAATAGGTGTAAATCAAACACAATTCAACCTAAGGTTGATCTAGACTCAGAATTAAAGAGAACACCCCTAACAAATCTAGGATAACAACAAGCAAACCAATGGCTCAGGGGGGCTTCCGAAAACCAACCCTCTAGGGAAGATGAAGTCCCCAAAATATTGGCTAGTGAAGGTATGAGGAGCAATTACGATTATATACACAAAACAACCCTAACCGATGCAAGCGCCCTTTATTAAGGAGGGCACCCTCCGAGGGAACTAAGATTGTGAATGAACGCCTGCCCCAAGTACTAAAAGGATGCCTCACTTGTAGTTATCTCTGTTAGCTACCTAGGAAAGGTCACCAAGGCTACCACCATACAATCAATGACCAACCGAACAATCACAGGTCTGACTGCATGTAAGGGTAGGGTAACTAAGCCCAAAGATCCAAAGTCTTTACCTCATACAAATGCGTGGCACAAATGAAACCCCTGTATACGTAGAAATCGAAGTGATACCACAAACACCAAAACAAGCATAGAGGGGTAATATCCCACTTCCCTGATGCGACCTCATGATTAACTCCTGTGTTAGAGGAGCTACCTGACACACTAGTTGTAAAAATGGATTTTCACTCGTTAATGACTCCTAGGTTTGGTTTTCGTGGCCTTGGAGAGTTTACTCTCCAATCCTATTCCAAAACCCTAAGCCTATCTAAAGTTGGTTTACTAAAAAATATAAATGTCTAATTTATTTTAGATTACACAATTCTTTTCATGGTTGTTGTTTATTTCAAAGGGAAATAGATGAAACTTTTTGTGATGTTGTGACTCTTGACCCAACCAAGCAATGCAAATATGCTAATGCAATTCATTCAAGTCAATGAATTCTAGCTACAGGAGGGAAACAAGATATTTTTCTTTGTATCTTTTAGGAAAACAATATTACACACTAAGAAACCATGAAAACAATTCAAATCCAAAATTATTACAAGAACTCAACCAAACACTTCACCAATGCACTTTGTCTTTTTAAATGCTTCAAAAGCTTTATGTATGAAAAACTTTACTTTTGTTTTTTTGAATGGAATGCAAAAAAATTCTTAATCCAATCAAGAAAACATATCTGCAAACCAAAAACCAACAAACAACAAGCAAGAGCTATATGATATTGGTAGTAATGCACCAAAGAACATTCCAATGTCTTTACGAGATAAAAAACCCACAATTTAGAAAAAATATCTATTGGAGATCTAGAATTTGGAGTGGAAATTTGCATGGGATGTGGTGCGCTCTGTACTTAACATAAACATATAATATAATATATCAAATGAAATTCCCATAAATCCTCTATCTAATGGATTTGTTTTGTCTACAATCTGAATTCTTTATCAAAAGATATTAGCCAAATAGTCCATGCGACCATCACAAAAAAATTGCAAAATAGCTGATTTTAAATCAATGATAATTTTTCTTTTTGGACATTGATTTGAATGCTTTTTTTTTAAACTGGTTAAATTTTCAAGATGAATATAGATATGCAATTATTTTCTTCATATTCTACACAGAAAGTTACCGAATTTTATTTGAAGTCCACAAGCCTCCTTTAAAGGAAAAACTCCTTAAGAGAGCCAATGAAGAAAATAAAGGCTCTCTTCAGTGGAATCGCCAATTCTCTTACAGATGAATCTGACCTATGGATATTCCATATCTCCCTTGGATATTCCCTTGATCCAAGAAAGAGGAGCTAGATTCTTTTGGTTCTCCCTAGATCCAAACAATATGTTTCCTATTTTATGCTAAGAGATAGTAAAGATGCATACCTTTTCCTTTGAAGGTTCTCCTTGCATGTCCTCGACTGGTGTAGTCCTGGAGAGCCATCTCTAATATCCTTCAACCTACTACCTACACACAAGAGACAAACAATACCAATCTACAAATTCTCTCTAGCATTAGGGAATCACAAATTCATCTAGCTCTATCCTGATTTATTCAATGTAAGATTAGATATAACATATATCATTGAACATGAACAAGATGAAAGGGGAAAACCAATGATCTATATTATAAAAATGGAAAAATACATCAATGTGCCTTTACCTTGAGTCTTTATGCATTCCTCATAGTTTCAGGTTCCCGATGCTCCTCCTGAGCCTCTTGAGATGTTGTCTTTATTTTGTCAGCATAACCACTCTCCAACTCTAGCTTCTCATCTCCTTGATTTGGCCTCTCCTTATAGGATTTTAGAGGGGATTGGAGATAGGCTTAATGACATGTGAATTAGGTGGATACAAGTCATGGATAGCTTGATAACATGCGAACTAAGCAATTACAAGTCATAGATAGACTTGATCACATGCGAACTAAGCAATTACAAGTCCTGCACAAGTTTTATGCTTAATTATGAGCTTTTTCCAACATATCGTGAACTTTTTGTCTATCATGAGATTTTTTCTCAAGTTCCATGCTCAATTATGTTATTTTTCCAACTCACTATGAACTTTCTTTTCAATTATGAATTTATTCTCAATTATGAAATAATTTTTATTTCATATTTATGAAATTGTGACAAAATAATTATGATAATTTTACTCAATTATGTAATTCTATCCTCATAACATCTAGTAACATGCTTGCAAAACTATGGTGGAAAATACAAGTATAACACCCAGTAGTAATGCATCCAAGTTGGGATTTTTGGTCACTATGATGAATAGGTGAGTGCAACTTAACTAAAACATCTGGATATGCATCCTCATGCTTGGGAACATAAGTTGAATTGGCCATTCAATCTTACTCAAGCATGAGGGAAACCGATGCACCTCTGTATGGCATAGTTGAGTTGATCCCTTGAAATGACCACCTATTGTATTTCCTTGAAGGGAGAGTTTTTTCACTTGTATAATGAGTTTTCAAACACTTGGAGGAGTGGGTCATGTGTCGGTTGAATGCTCTATGAGTGGACCATACATTGGATGTGGACTCATGGTGATGTTACATGACTAGAAATCTATATACAAGTTTTTATGCATTAGAGAGAGGTAAGACTCAAGGGATGTGTGTCAGCCAAGAGTGGGTGCATTTGTTGCAATGGTTAGCTCTTGGGAATTTGATAGAATTGTATGCAAATCCAAGGGGAGTTCATTAAGAACTTGATTGATCCATGTACCTCAAGGACTTCTTACTACACTAACGGTTGCAATGGTTAGGTACCCATGTATTTTGGTGGATGATTGTTCTTCTATATAAACTTCTATAAATTGATGATTTCTAGAAGAAGAAATCCCTAGTTACAGAAAAGACAAACTTTGTTGGTAAGAGGCATCTTCATTTTCTAGGGGATCATGTATTGTAGATGAATAGATGCTAATGAAAACCTTCCCTAATAGAGATTGAGACAAGTACTCGTTAAGGGGGAGTGTTAGAATTATCAACGTGTACTAGTCCTATAGATTAATTTGTGATACTTGATCGTATGAGAAGGTTGTGATTGTTATTATATTGGTCATGTTATGAGGTAGAGTTTTTCTCTAAGTGAATAGTTTACTTCTAAGTTTTGGATATAAAAAATTCTCTCCAACTAGTAAACTTTATTTTGGTTCGTGGTTAAAATTTTCTCTTAATAAATTATTAGCGTCTTAATATAAAAGTGTTAATATAATATATTTATATTAAGAAAAAGCTTAATTTATTTATATATAACATTGTTTAATACTAGTAAATTACTCAATATGATTTTAATGTACATAAAAATAATGTCACTTTTCCATTTTTTCACAAAATTCACTTAGTATATTAAATTTTTAACCAAAATTTATTTACTCAATATTAATTTGATTACAAATGGAAGAACTCCTTAACAAATGATTTGAACTATGACAAAGTATTAAAGTTTTAAAATTTTAGTCCACCCCTCACAATGAAAAATTCTCTATTAATTTCTTTTTAGATACTAGTGTTTCTTATATGAAATTATTGACATTATCGTACCAAACATAAATTCTTTAATTTTTAACATAAAAGTGTGAGTAATGTCCACTCTTCTTATGTGATTGCTAAGTTGTTAGGTTTTTATTTTGGAGGGTTTTAGAATTTTCTTAAAATGTATTTTTTCCTTTTTAAAATAAAACAAGGCTGCGTGGTAGCGCAGTCCCTGCCAAGGAGGTTAGAAAGAAAATTGTGGAAAATGGGGTCAAATTGTAAATGAAACAAAGTGTTTGGTGCAAAATTTATATCATGGAAGATGGGGAAAAATTAAATGACGGTCGACAGACACAACAACATCTAATTTTTGAAAGTATATAGCAAACCTAATTTTTTTGAAAGTATTTAACAAAGTAAAAAATTTGTTGACAGTGCAAGATTAAATTTGGAAATTTAAATGCATTTTTCATATGGACTGGTGAAAGATAAAAATATATGATGACACAAAATTAATAGGAGATAAGTAATATAAAAATTTAAATGCATTTGTGAACATGGGGTATATGTAAATGACACTTGCATTGTTGAATGCCATTTATTTTGAAATATATAAAAAAAAGAAAAGTGTGTAACATATAAAAGAGTAGATGCATTTTCCATACAGACTGCTGAAGGATAAGAATAAAAGTCTAACATATTAAAAAACAAATGCATTTGTTATACATAATGCGGAAAGATAAGAATAGAGTCTGTAACATATAAAAATTTAAATGCATTTTTTATTTCAAGTATGTCAAAAAATGAAAGTTTGTTACATACTACTGCAAATTTTGAAATATACCAAAAAATTAAAGTCTGTTACATATAAATCGGGATTTCAATGCGTTTGTCATGTAGACTGGGATTGGGGCTTTCACGGACCATTAGAGAAATATGTACAAGAAACAAGATTGTGGAAATAAGATAGAGTGCAATAGCTACAAAAGAAAATAAATGGAAAGGTATAAGTGTTTGCCTATACATCTGTATTTAAGAAAGTGGAATAACTGGGCTGAGAAACAAAGAAAGATGCGATGACTAAACTTACAATGAGGGTACATATGAGTGCTTCGGCTATTTTCTTGCTGCTATCGTTTAATTGATGTTGACAACGACTGCAGTTTCAAGGATGTTCTCCACGACTGTTGGAATGCCGAGAACTGTCTGTTGTCTTTCATTGGCGGCCTGTTTCAATTGACTTTTGACCCATTCTTCAATGTAGATTCTCATTGGGGAGGCGTTGATCTAATTCCATATTTTGATGTTGAAAACTTCATTTTCTAATTCATGGAAGTCGATAGAAAGATTAGAGAGAGCCTGATGAATTTCCTCATTCTGTACTGCATATTTTTCTAGCCAGTCATGGACATGAGCTTGATCAAATTGAAGGATGCTGTAAAACTTTTCCAGAGACAAGGTATTCAACATAGCAACCTGTTTATCGAACTCTTGCCTGGTTAAGGGCAAGGAGTTTGCGATTAAGAGGGGATCTTGGAAGTCGTTAGTTTTCCCTGCTAAGTCTATATTTGATAGCTTTGTGAATAATTTATTGTTCTTCTCTATGGCTTGTTCACATGACTGAAAAATGAGACGCAGGTTCTTTAATTTTTGTTTACAACATGCATTCAATTGGTCGATCTGATTTTTGGATGGAATGTCTTCTTCTCTTCTTTTTGTTTCTGTCATATTGTTAACAATCTTGCCAAAAGGGATGACCGTTTTTAAAAAGAAATTTTCTTCATCTTTTAATTCAGCTTGCAAAAGCTTGAGCAAGCTATGTGCCCTGGTTCCAAGGGAAGCGATGGTTTGTGATCTTTTCCACGCCTGGGTAACCAGTTCCATTCTTTTTTTGATATTGTTCTCCACATATCCTTTACAGGATGCGAGCAGGGTGGAGGATGCTTTTACATTGGGTGCAGGGGTACCAAGCATGGCTATTGCCAAAGGATCGACAAGAAATGGCATAGGAATGAAAGCGTCTTCCAATTCCTTGAATCGATCCTTCAGTTTGGCATTCTGGGTCTCGATGCATCCAATGGAATCATGAAGTGCTTCTCTGGTCGCGGTGTGAAGTTGACAGATTTGGGACAACCGCATGTTGGCAATGTCAACCTCTGAACGATATTTTCCTTTGATATTTTAAACATTTTTTTTCTCAAATATCAATCTTTTGTTCCGGCTATCAAAAAAAGCACTCCGGAACACGAAGGATTCATCTTCATCAAAATTTTGGGTAACGGATATGTCCATTGGATGGCTATGGTGGATGTCGTCTTGGGGATGATCAAGGAAGGGGAACATGGCATCCATATCAGTGTCAACTTCCATGTTCTGACTATGAATTTTTGGCTCTTCTGCCTGACCCACATTTTTTTTTCTCTTCTTCTCTACTGGAAGCTTGTGAGAAATATCAATTTTAGAGTGAGGAGGGTCGTTATCTCCTCCTTCGTTTGAAGAACTCTGGGTTTCTTTGTTGTTGTGATGGGCCGTTGGAGCGATTCTCTGGGATGTTATAATTTTTGGAGTGGTAATTGTGGATTGAACACTCTTGTCACTAGGGCCTTTCCCCTATTGCATGTGCAATTTAGTGCAGCTTTTCATTGTCTCTATGTCGCCGGTATCAGAGGCAGGACCATCACTATCTCTGTTTTTGAGCAGGTGTTTATTTACAAAACAATCGCCGAGGCCAAGTGATTGTAAATGTTTTCTAAAAATATCATAGGAGTCAAATCGTCTTATGTCTTCAGCATATCTGAGGTTGGAGATGCTAAAATGTGCTACGAAATCGTCAATTTTGTTGACGTTTTTCAAGATGAACTCCCTTATTTTCCAAGGTAGAGGAATGAACTGTTTTTTTTTCTTCCTTTGGAATAGATGGAACCAGTAGCTGTATTGACGTGCTACTTCTGCAATAAAAATTCTGTCTGTAACGTGAAATGGAAGGAGGGCAGGTTGTTCTGTGGAGCCAAAAATTCTTATGACAGTGTAATTATCCAAATGTTGGAGTGTCCCCTTATTGTCCAAAAAACTAGTTGCCTATTCAGATATGCGGGGAGCATTTTCTCCTAACAACAAAACTTTGAAAATAGACAAGAAGCCATTAAAAACCTCATAAAAATAGTGGGAATCCTTATGCTTCCACAAGGCCTGGTACCAGAACGTTACTGGGTGGAATTCACAGTTGACTTTTTTGGACAAAGACAGTTGCGGAAATTGACAGGAATGTGCTATTGCAAAAACTAAATAGGATGACATATAAAATTTCTTTTCACTTTTGTAGCTTCACAATTGGGAAGAGATTTCATGGGAAATTAACCCACCCCAATCAAAAAGGGCTTGTTCGTTGACTATGAAATACAAAATATAAAGAGCCATACGGGAAATAGTACCTGTGGAATCCTGTCCCGTTATTCTTGTAAACAACCAGACAATTTCCCAAAATGGATTTCTAAATGAACTAACATGCATACTTGTAATATCTTCAGGAACTAGATTCGACCTTTCCAAAAAATGGGGAAGATGTCCAATCCATTATTATACTTTGCTAGGAACTGTTTGCAATCTTCTCCTTTGAATGTCAATGTTAGCTCGGGCAATTTCAACATCTGGCGAAAGACCTGAGGTGACAAAGAAACAAAAGAGTTGTCATGCAGTGGAATAATTCTTTGCTCTGCAATAAATTTATCGACGCACCAAGAGACCAGGTCCTTACAGTCAAAAACCTTAGGGACACAGCCTGCATGAGCAATCCTGGAGGTACAAATTACTTGGTTCTCTGCAGTAGGGGTTGAGTAATAAGAAAATGTCCTGGACCAATGGAAGTTCTGGTCCTCATTCCCGAAGGTGTTCACTGTATCTCCACAAAACTGGTGTTGAGATGATGCCATAGTTTTATGAGAAGGTTGCTTTGCTGCAGATGATGGTTTAAATGAATTGTTAGAGTGAATAATGTAGCTTTTGCTAAATCTTGGTTAAATGCTTATGAATGGGAAAGCTCCTCGAGCCTTTCGTTGATTAATGACAACCTGTATTGGTGGTGCATGATGAACTGTTAGCAGTAAAATTTATTTATTGCATATTTAGAAATGCGAACATGGCAGGTACGATGAAGAGCAATTAAGGAATGGAGGTTTCGTGAACGAGCGAAGGGCATGCCGTGTGAACAAGACTTCATGATTTTGAAATGAACACTCATAAGGGATACTATAATCCACCCACAAATTTTGGTTTAATGCGCATGAATATGAGATGTCCTCGAGCCTTTTGCCCATCAAAGACAATATATACGGTTTCTGCATGATGACTTGTTAGAATTAAATGCCAGTAATTCCATATTTAGA
>ML794155.1:219179-237412 GCA_009831015.1 Picea engelmannii
TATTTTCTTTTATTATAGACAAGTGCGAAGGTGACAGAGAGGGCGTAGAGCAAGGAAAGAATGACAAGATCTGAAAAGCGGTCGGACGAGATTCAAAAAAGGGTTGCAGGGATAGTCAGGAAAACCGAGTGTTGCACGATGAAATTTCATGTTTCAGAATTTTTGAGTTCAAAATGTGTAAAATGAAAGAGATCATGATGGGGCAATTGAGTGACCGGTTTGTATATTTGCAGAATTCTGCCAAAGTGGCTAAGTATGGAACATGGAAATTGCTAATTGCATATGTGGAAATAAGATCTTGTATAATTGCCAACTGCTAATTGCAAAGGGGCGCGGATACAGGAAACAACGACTACGAACTGAATTTTTCTTCAACCCGCCAAATTGACGATTCACCAAATAAATTCGAGCAAATGGCGAAGTATGGAAAGATGATAGATGAGCTTCAAAATGGGGTGACAATAGTTCCACTAAATATGCGAGGACCCGATGGTTAAATTGTATTTCTCGAAAGTTTTCAGTGCAAAAATGTGCAGCACAGAAAAGGGCATGATAGGTGGACCGTAATACGGAAAAGCGTATGATCTAAGAACGGTTTCAATTTTGAATATCTGTCAATTTGTATATATCGGAGCTCTGAATGCTGTTTTGAGGTCACGGAAAAGTAGAATTGCAATGTTGACTCGACCAACGCACAAGTCTGCCTGTCAATTTGTATATGGTGGAAATCTGGGTGCCAGTTGTGGGGCAGGGAACAATAGACGATCAATTTAAAGAAAGGGGAAGCAATCGTTGGAAATGCAAACGTGTGAATCCGCGAAGCTATGGAGCAATGAATTGTCGGGAAAAAAACGATTAAGTAACTAGGAAGAGAAACTAGAGGGAATAAAAGAGTGGGAAAATAGAGAGGCGGAAGGCAGTTTTCGTAAGCGCGGATTGGTTTCAAAGAAGCGCCATCGTTGCAAAACCATGATTTAATAATTGTCAGCAAATGCATTGCTGAAGATTACATTTTATTGCAGCGTATGCCTGTAGCTATATTCTTGATACATTATTCCATGACTGTAACATATCAACTTAACCACTACATTTCCTTTTCTACTAATTGCCAACAAATGCTTTGTGGAAGATTAGATTTTATTGGAACGTGTGCGTGTAACTGTGTTCTTGATACATTCTACCATCAGTGCAACATATTATCTCAAGTATTAAACTTATTGCATTATGGGCTGTTAGCATTAAAACTTAATAATTGCATGTCTAGAAACAAGTATAAAGATTTTGATGCAACATTGTACATTGATATTAGTAAACACAAGATCGAAGAAGTACGAGAGTGCCAAACCATGCCAATTAGAACATGCGTTAAACCCTAAAAAGAGGCAGCAACGAAGAGTGCAAGACAATTTTTTTTAATAGCAAATCCATTTAAAATAAAAAAATAAGAAAAACATCGAGTACTGTACATCTATGCTTAGAAAGTGGACCTAGTTCTTTGGGCCAAAACATTGAAGGTATCTGCGACAAACACAGGTACAGGTTCTGCAATATGCAAGATCCTTGGAGTTTTCTCGTCGATGAATCATCCTCTGCTGAAATTGATATTTTTCAGAAGCTTTTCCTCAGAAAGAAGATGAAAATGGTTGCAGGGCAAGTGGAATATCCCTTAGCTGAAACTGCCTCTGCATAGTCCAAAAAAGTTCAGTAGCACAACTTGCAAGTGTACTTGTAGAGGGCCAAATTAGTCCATTCTGGGTAGAAGGAGATGACTTGTAGGAAAATGCATGACAAGAGTGAGAGTTTTGGACCTGATGCCCGAAAATGTTAAACATTATTTTTTTGGCTTGAAATATATCTCTGGGAGCATCAACATATCATTTCTTTACACTAAAACTGTTCCGCCTAGAACATACTAATTTGGAACTCTGGAATTCCTACTTTCGTAGTGCAAAGTGGTTGTTGCGTTCACCTTCAGATTCTTTTTTGAAACTCCTTTTGGTGTTGTCATGACTGCGATCACCGAGTCAGGAAGGTCTATTCATTATGGTTGATTTCAATTTGGGAACATGAGTGGGAATATTATTTGCATTTCCATCATCCATTGCCATATCATCTTCCATTGAATCATCTTCTTTTGGCTCAGAATTCATGGCATCAACTTCTGTGATAGCAATGACTGTAACTGGGCAGGTTCTATGACCAACCAGGGTTGTGATGGAATTTTTTGGCTTGAAATATATCTCTTGGTGTACCAAGGGACCATCTCCTTTTTTGCTCCTGGGCGGAGGGAGATGAATAGTAAGAATATGCCCTGGAATAGTGGAACCTCTGGCCATTATGCCCCAATGTGTTTACTGTGTGTGGAGAGAACTATTGCCAGAAGTTATTTAGAATTTCCGTTTGGTCGAGACGATGTTTGAAATGAAAATCGGGGAGGGATAATATAAGCCTCCACAAATTATGGTTTAATGTGTATCAATGGAATATCTCCTCGAGCCTTTCGCTGATCAATGACAATTTCCAGGGTTCATGTGGAATGAGTTGTGACCATCATAGCTCACTAATTGCACAATTAGAAAAAAGTGTGAACGTGGTGGTGACAATGAAAACAGATTAAGAATCAAAAATTTCTTAAAAGCACCAACCCGTCGACGCACAAAAAAAGAAGATTGCGTTGCCTTTGAAATGAATACTTGGAAAGGATAACATGTTTGTGGGAAAATATTAGTTTAATTCGTACTAATGAAAAATATTCTCCGGACTTCCAGACATTAATGATAGTTTTAACGATTGCTGCAAGATGGATACTAGCATTAAATCTTAATTATTGCATATATGGAAATAAGTACGAAGGAAACAAAAATGGTGAAACTGATTCCAAGAAATACCAAAGTATGAAAAGTGGTCGGGTGAAGATATACCCAGGGCACGTGAAGGGCCGATGGTTCTCGGCCTGGTGGGCTGAAAATTGAGCCTCTATTGTTCTGTGTCCTACAAATAGCACCTACACTTCCACAACATACAAATTGACAGGCGAACTTGTGGGTTGGTTAGTTCAACATTGCATTTTTTTTGTCCTTAGCGATTCTGTATTAATTCCATAATTAGCCACTTTTTTGGATCAGGGGTTCTCGGGCTGGCGGGCAAAAAATTGGGCATATATTATTCCACGCTCTACAAATAACATTGACAATTCCGCGATATACAATTTCAGAACCTAACCTGTGCTAAATTATTACTGTTAAATATTTATATTGCAGAATTTAATTATATGAGAAAGTTTGCACAATTCGATCGACCAAGTGACATAAAAGTATTTCCACAAATGAGCAATATAAAAAAGAGTCATTCCATACTTAGGAACTTTTTTTATCATGGGTTGGCGTCCTCGCGGGCTGAAAAAAGAGTCTCTATTGTTCCGAGTCCTACAAATAGCACCCAGATTTCCGCGGTATACAAATCGACAGGAGGACCCACGGGCTGCTTGGATGAACATTGCATTTGATCGCGTGTTCGCGACCTAGCGGGCTGAAAATTAAGTATCTATTGTTCCGTGTCCTACAAATAGCACCTACAGTTCCACGATATACAAATTCACACACAGACTTGTGGACAGTTTCTATATAAAGTATGGAATGAGATTTTATATAGCATATGTGGATCCCTCATTCCATACTTAGGCAGTTTTTGGATCGCGGGCTCGCAGTCTGGTGGGCCAAAAAGAGAGTCTCTATTGGTCTGTCTCCAAATATCACCCAGACTTCTGCGATATACAAATTGATAGTGTTCTAGAACATATGCGGATCCCTCATTCTATACTTGGGCACTTTTTGGATCGCGGGTTTGTGACCTGGCAGGTTGAAAATTAAGTATCTATTGTTCCGTGTCCTACAAATACCACCTAGAATTCCGTGTCCTACAAATAGCACCTAGACTTCCGTGATATACAAATTCACACGCGGACTTGTGGACATAGTCTATATAAAGTATGGAATGAGATTTTATACAGCATATGCAGATCCCTCATTCCATACTTAGGCACTTTTTGGATCGCGAGTTCACGACCTGGCGGGCTGAAAATAGAGTCTTTATTGTTTCGACTCCTACAAATAGCACCTAGACTTCCATGATATACAAATTGATAGTGTTTTAGAACATATGCGGATCCTTCATTCCATACTTGAGCACTTTTTGGATCACGGGCTCACGACCTGGTGGGATGAAAATTAAGTATCTATTGTTCCGTGTCCTACAAATAGCACCTAGACTTCCGAGATATACAAATTGACACGCAGACTTTTGGACATAGTCTCTATATAAAGTATGGAACGAGATTTTATACAACATATGCGGATCCCTCATTCCATACTTAAGCAGTTTTTGGATTGTAGGTTCGCGGGTTGACGCGCCGAAAATAGAGTCTCTATTGTTTTGTCTCCTACAAATAGCACCCAGACTTCCGCGATATACAAATTGATAGGTGGACTCAGGCTGGTTGGCTAAACATTGCACTTTTATTGTCCTGTAGCGACCCCGTATAAATTTCAAATTTAGAGTTTTTTTTTGATCGGGGGCTTTGGGGCTGGCGAGATGGAAATTGGGTGTCTATTGTTCTACGCTTTACAAACACATTTTTCTAGAACATATGCGGATCCCTCATTCCATACTTTGACACTTTTTGGATCGCGGGTTCGCGACCTGGCAGGCTGAAAATTAAGTATCTATTGTTCTGTGTCCCACAAATAGCACCTAGACTTCTGCGATATGCAAATTGACACGCAGAATTGTGGACATAGTCTTTAAATAAAGTATGTAATGATATTTTATACAACATATGCGGAGATCCCGTATGAATTTCATATTTAGTGATTTTTTTTGATCGAGAGTTCTGGTGCTGGCGGGCTGAAAATTGGGCCTTTATTGTTCCGTGCTGTACAAAAACATTGTTCTAGAACATAAGCGGATCCCTCATTCCATACTTGGGCACTTTTTGGATCGCGGGTTCGCGACCTGGCAGGCTGAAAATTAAGTATCTATTGTTCTGTGTCCTACAAATAGCACCTAGACTTTCACGATATACAAGTTGACACGCGGACTTGTGGACATTGTTTCTATATAAACTATGGAATGAGATTTTATACAACATATGCGGATCCCTCATTCCATACCTAGTCATTTTTTGGTTCACGGCCTGGCAGGCCAAAAATAGAGTCTCTATTGTTCTGTCTCCTACAAATAACACCCAAACTTCCGTGATATACAAGTGGATAAGCGGACTTAGGCTGGTTGGTTGAACATTGCAATTTTATTGTCTTGTAGAGATCCCGTATGAATTTCATATCTAGCGATTTTTTTTTTATCGGGTCTGTGGGGCTCGGGGGATGAAAGTTGGGCCTCTATTGTTCCGCGCTGTACACACACAAGCCACATCTCCGTGATTTACAAATTGACAAATGGACCTGTGGGCTACGTGGCTCAACATTGCAGTTTTCATTGTTCCTTGTCCTCCGAATAGCCCTCAGTGTTTCGCGATATACAGATTGACAGCTGGACTTGAGGGCTGGTGGGTTCAAGTTTTCCATTATTTATAGATACTAATCCCTATCAACTATCTAACATATCTCAAAACATGATTTTCAATACTAAATTATTAATAATAATTTTTTCTATTGTAGAATTTAATTAAACGAGAAAGTTTGTACAATCTGTTCGAGCGACTGATATAAAAGTTTTCTGACAAACGAACAAAACATAGTAAACATGTACTTTTATAAAGTATGGACAAGAGATTTTATAGAAAATATGCGGATCCCTCGTTCCATACTTGGGCACTTTTTGGATCGCGGGTTCTCGACCTCGCGGGCTGAAATTTGAACCTCTTTTGTTCAGTGTCCTGCAAATATCACCTAGACTTCCGCGATATACAAATTGACAGGTGGACTTGCGGATTCCATGTCTGGTGGGTTCAAGATTGTAATTGTTTAGCAATTCTCATCCTATCTAACTTTAGCTAAAAACATTATTTTCAGATACTAAAATATTAATATTAACTATTGTTATTGTACAAGTTAATTACATTAAATTATTAAAGGATGTTAAATTGCTTATTTTTAAAAAAATGAAGGAAACAAAAGATTTTTTTTGTAAAATTCTATCACCGCAAGCATAACAAGGACCAATTTGAAGTTTAAGGCCCTCTTGTTCATATGATAGCACAATTGCACTCTGCACATTATATATTTGTTGATTTCAAATTATTCCAGGATATTAATTTTACCAAGTTCATCGAATAATAAAAAATTGCGAAAACAACGATCAATTTGAATTTTAAGAGCCTCTTGTTAGTATGATAGGACAATTGCACTTCACACACTATATATTCGTTGATTTCAAATTATTTCACAACAATAATTTGACCAAGTTCATCGATCAAGGAAATTTGCCAAAACAAGTCACATAGTACATTTGCATCACAGTGCCATAGAAATTATCAAGTGGATCTGTGTGCCAGCTGGCCAAAAAAATTCAATTATATTGTTCCGTGTCCTCCAAAGAAGAGCTGGAGTTCCATGGTATACAAATTGACAGACAAACCAGATAACCAAGAACCAACCATACTTTAAACAACCCAGAAGAAAGTTCCCAGAAGGTTCCATCGAGCAGAACCCATCGACCTTTGCACCAAACAATTTGATATACAAAGAAATTATGTCGGTGCATTCATTTTCTCTTGAAATGAACATTCATCTAGATGTTGAACAAATATTACAGAGAGATATGAGGTATTTTTCGTTTCCTCCCAAAGTTTGATTTAATTTTTTTTTTCCCTTCTTCAGCCGATATGCAAAATTGCATTGTCCTCATTTAAGGTGAATTTTCTCTGTATCTGAAGCTACTGTAACATATAGACACTGCTTGCCTTTTTCTGTAGATATGTTTCATACGACAACTCTGCCAATTCAGGAAGCACATTTTGTAACAGAGGCTACCTAACCGAACACTGCACAGTTGTGTTGCCCACGGTTCAGATAACACCATTGATGCAATATCCTTAAATATATGGACATTTTTCACTGCATCGCAGAAAAATCAATAGTATCATCACTTATCAAAGCGGAGGTAGAAGCAACGGAATGGAATTTTGCACATACAGGCTCAAAGGGGGTCGAGTGCACATTGATTGCAACTAAAATACCTTCACCATGGCAACACGAGCAAAGGGATTAATACATTGAACAATATAATACACAACTGCATCCCCCCCTCCCCTTTAAAAGAAAAAAGAAAAATTAAACAGGTGCAAAAATTTGTTGAAGGCTATTTCTATAAGCAAAGTGAGGATGATTTTGTGGATGTATACGCACAACAATTGTAGAGCTAGCTAGTTTCTCTAGATCCTCTACTATATCCGCTCACAACTCTTTTACAAACATTGCATGGGTTATCCAAAAGATCCTTTCTCTAGCATCCTTCTTCTTTGTTATATTTTTGAACAACATAAGTGGAATCTGCCCTCTATGCAATTGATGTTCCATTGATGAAAACAAATCTAAATACGTATCGAACAATTGTAGTTGCAACATGGAACGGTGCAATATTTGTGTAACTTATCCAACATATATGCAGACGCGAAAGTTAAGAACAAAACTGAATATGAAAAGAGGTACCATTGCCTTGTCGTTGTCCGACTCTCCATCCTTTATATGGAGAATGTGTTGCGACCCAAATTTTCTTGCTAGTGTCACAACAACCCCAATCATTCTGATTGGGTAAATATCAGTGCTCTGTGCAAGCTACTTGATAGTCGAGTCTGGGAGGAAGCGATATTCTGAACAAATAGCAGGAATTTTTTCCACAATGCTTGTTTCGTTGAGGAAAATAATTCGATTGCAATCACCACGGTCATATACTGTTTTGGGCAATAGATTAAAATTTGTAATGGATATCCCATTACAAGATAATATCTTTTCTGCATGTTTCTGGACAAGTTGTGGAGGAACAATCAGTGTGACTGTCATCATGGCGTCCTTGTCTACCACATCAACACACATAATGGATCTACTTTTGTTTGCCTTGTCCAAGTAGGTGGTATAGACAACCATTATGTCCCCAATGAACAATTGTCTAGTTTGGCGGTTGTTCAAGCCCTCTATTGACAGTATTTTGGATGTCATAACTCTAGACCTGATGACATTTTTTGAACATGAAAACTAAAGTGAATGGTAGTGTGCTACAAGTACATGAATAGTATTGATGAACTATGGAGCCACAATTTCACAACCACACCTCCTGGTCTGCAAAACATGCAACACGTTCGACGTTTCACTTGTACTTGTTGATACTTCTAGCGAGCTGGAAACCATGTATTGCAAATGGCATCAAAATATCCGCCATGCCATAGATGAATATATAGCTCGGGAATTTTTTTTAGTAAACATAGTAAGAGCACAACATATGCATATTCACCTTTGGCCTTGTTGGTCTGCCGATGTCTGGGATGACTGACTGCTCATGGACGTCTCACTAGTCCAATTTTTTCTGATGCAAGCATGTGCAGATGAACATCGGGACTAAACAAATATATGAATTGTATATTGTCCATCGGAAGGACCAAATAACCGTAAAAATGTATGCATCTTAATTTTTTAACTGGAGAAATGTTTAACAGTAAATAGGTGACCGCGGGTCACCATGGCCAATCTGTATATTGCAGACCCCTGGAAGCCAGGGGAGAAATCTTCAACCTGCTAACCTAGCAGCCGTAATCGACAAAGTGGGTAACTAAAGAATAAGGTAGAAGCAGGACCACATATGTCAGTCCGTTAGTCCGCCAACCGGTGCACGAGGGAATTTTCGGAAACCACACTAAGCAGATGAATTAGAAAACAAAAGGGATAATAGAAAATGGAAAAAGTAGAAACAAGGAGCGCAAAAAAACCCATTACTGTGAATTCATTTTTTTCAAGTCTAATATTATATGCTCCCACCCAATTTGTATATTTAATTTACCGGCACACTTGGTATACCTTTTAGAAGATTGTACCACAGAACCCTCTGCTGCTGCACAAAAGAATTCATCTCCCTGTCCAAGCAACCTGTTTTTTCCAAGGCAACAACGCCGAAGATGCAATCGAGACGAAGACAAGTTAGTATGGAAACAAACATCTAAAAGAAAAAGCAAAAGTTCTATTTACCCGCCAAAGAGTCCTTCATCCTGTCCAATGATTTTATTTCTTTAAATGCAACAATGTAGCACAAACACAATAGACATAAACTAGCTTAGTATGCAGGAAGGAACTTATGTAACCAAGATAACTTACCATGTACGAAGGCAGACAACTAGTTTAACACATATACAGACCATAAATGAAATACAAACCGACGCAATATGAAACAATAGTACAAGCATGCACCTTTCTATATCCTCTTCAGCCGATGTAGTCAAGACTCCCTCCTTTTCTCCAGCTACTCTGTTTGTTTCAATGTGGGAACCCACAAAATTCAATGAACATCAATGGAAGCTGGTATTCACTGAAGAACAAGCAATATGTAGATACAACAAAACTGACTCAATGGACAATTTACAAAGGCAGAAACATGAACCTTTGCACTTCTCTATCCATGGCTGTAAACATCTAGCTTTTTTTTCCCTGGCCAAAATATATTACAAGGCAGAAAATATCATGCAATTGCATGGCCGCAGCTAAACGATTTCTGGTTTTCCCTGGAAATTCATTTAGATATGCCCTTTAACCATGTTCTTTATCCTCTACATAGACTGTTGTGCCCATGATACAAGTTCTTAGTTTTTCGTGGCAAACTACCCAGACATGCTTCCAGACATGAAAATATAATCTTGAAGAATCTTTGTTTCACATATCATATCTCAAGCATAACACAAATTGTATCATGCACACACCAGTCTATGTAGAGGAGAAAGAACATGTCATGTCATATCCGCACAGCTGACCATACATGGTCTATAAATGTAGGTTGCATACATATGCTTTATTCCAACAAAAAACAACGGATATTGTAACTTCACATGTAATCCTCCAACAATTTTGTATGCAACTATTTTCTTTCATGGCAAGACTCGAGCACCAGGAAAATCTCACAGAATTACAGATAACGACCTCTACAAAAATGGAAAATAACACAACTGCAGATTGACTGGTGGGTGCAGGGGATGAACACCGTAAAGCGCCCCAAAAAAACAATAACAATAAAAAAAAAGGAAAAAATAAAAGCTCCAACCATCGCCGCTACACCCCAACTCTGCAAGGCCGAATCAAAGAAAAGAAACCAGCAAGGACCAAACCAACGAGAAAGAACGAAGAGGCCGAACTACACCCCCAGGGCCCCAAATCACAAACCCCAGGCAAACAAACAGAACCAACAACCCAGGAACCAATGAACCAGCAAAAGCCACTGACCCAGTGAACAACATATGTATTTCCAACGATTACGAAACTACAACCGAAGCAGAAAAGGAACTGGAAACATACAAGGAACATGCGACTACAAATAAGCAAACATTATTACTCACAAACTGCAAACATTGAGCAACAAACAATGAATAAAAAATGAAACTATGGCATCGGAACTTACTCCGAAATGATGAAATGCAGAAGTGTAGGTCGAATCGTGAGCAAAACAAAAAAAAAAAAATCGAGAAACCAACGAAGAAGAACCACTCACCGAACCAGTAAACAATGTATCTAGCTTCAACGATTACGAGGATGAAACATACAATGGCAACACCCAACAAACCAACAAAGAAGAAGCAGTCACTGAACCAGTAAACAATGTATGTAGCTTCAATGGCAGAACAATCATGAAACATACAATGGCTATTGAACTGACATGTACTTCGAGAACCATATTTACATAAACATTTAAGACTCTCAGGCTGTCTAAGGACCTCGCAGTATGCAAACATTTAAGTTGTCAGGGGTGTTGGAGGAGGTCGCGTCATGTAAACATTTACGCTGTCAGGCCTATTGAGGCATCTCGGAATAAGTGTCAATAAATTTCAAGAAATATACAAAGCTTGGATATGAAAACATTTCAATATGCTTAGTACATATCAAAACTCACAGATATATTCGGCTAGCAGAAAATGCTAATACAAACATTTGAACTAATGGTAGCATTAATTGACCTTCAAGCAATATACAGGAAAAATATATGATTAAAACATACTGTCTACGAGAAAAAGTTTGGATATGTTGCCATATACTACATTGGGAATAGTGAAGCCGGCAATAAGACCTCCAATCTCTTAGCCAATCAGATCAGTACATATATGTTACTTTTTAATATATAAAAATATATGTTTTTAATTCCATAGCTCCAACAATAGGTATTGTGCAAATATTTCCGGTCAAAAGACAATGCTTTATCGATCGCTATAGTCATTCTATACTTACGACAAAGACTAATAAGAGAAGATCTCAAATGTTATCATTTTATGTGGTTGTTAAATTGTTATTTTATAGAAAAAAAATTTCTTGTGTTTTTTAACAACAATGGTAAACACTAAAATGTTATATGCTTTTAACAACAATGGTAAACACTAAAGTGTTATATACTTTTATGTGTATGTTTTCTTTTTTAATTATTATGTAATTTTTTAAAATATAATTTAAAATGTTATTACTGTAAATATATTTTTAATTATTATATAATTATTTTAAAAATAATTTATTTAACTAAATATCTATATTTGTTTTTAAGAAAACTTGAGGGAATCTCCCTTCGTAGTACTATCTGATATGTACCTGTTAAACAAAAAAATTCATAACTTTAAAAAAATTAATAGACTATTAATTTTATATTCATATAAATTAATAAATTATTAATTTATAATTATTATTAATAAAATTTATTAATTAAAAATATATTTTTAATATAAATACAAATACAAATTCATAAAACATCAATTTTAACTTTAAAAAATTTAGAAATTGTTAATTTTTTTAATAAAAGATTAATAGTTATTTTTAAAAGTCCAAAAATAACAAAATAATATAGTAAACACACATTTTTAATATGATGATGTTGATGATTAACGTTCTAATTGGTCTATTAGATCTTAAGAGGGTAAGAGATTACTTGCCATTCTTTAGAATTTTGTTTTAGTGCTGGAAAAACATTAAGAGAAGCTTTCCAAGATTACCATAGTTTTGTTGAGTTAAGAGGTTAGGAAGGTTGGTAGTGTGACACATATTTTGAAAATGAAATCTAATCTTAATATAAACTGGAAAATCTAAGAGAAAATGTTTTTCATTTTCAATTTTCTTAATATCACAAAGATGACACAATCTTTCATACAAATAATACAAGATGAACTTATTTATACAAATATAACTAATATTAAAATTTTAATATAAAATTTTATATTACATTTAAATATATAAAATATACTCAAATAAATTTACATAAAATTGAATTACAATATTTATATTAATAAATGAAATTAAAATAATATGTTAAATCAATTTGCAATTTACAATATATATAGTTTGCAATATTACTATAATATATTAATATTACTACAATATATATAAAATGAATATCTAAAATAATAATGATATCTCATCTAAACAAGATACAATAATGTTTCATAAATATGAGCAATATTACTATAATGAATGTTAATTGTTATAAATAAAATTTTAAATTAAACAATTCTTTATTTACAAATATATATGATATTCCAATTATAGCATAAAACAAGGTTGGAAATGAATTTTTTAATCTATAGATATGTAATTTAATAAATTGTTTATTTAGATTGATCTAGGTTAAGATTCGATATGTTTCCTCTATTAATCCTATATATATATATATAAGTTGTGTAGTATTGTAATTGTAATCATAATAAATCATGTTATTTTGAAGTTATAAACAAAATTTCAATTTTTTTGAAAATTGATTTCAAGATTATTTAAAAACTATGTTTAGAAAAAAAAATAAATTATATTAATGTGAAAATTAACACCTAAAACATCTCTAATAAAACCAATAACAACTAATCATAAAGAAGCGTAAGGAGAACTATTTGAAACTTATTATATGATGAGGTAACACATCAATAAGTATAACAATACTTACATATTAATGCCTCTCAAAATAATACATATTAATAGCTAGTAATAGATAAGAATCATATCATGAGGTGAAAACAATAAAATTAGGCACTCTTACAAAAATAACACATTAAATTTACACGCACGTGCACGTAAGTAGATTGTTGAGGCGTCTTCGCCCAACACTCTCATTCATAGGCTGGGTTGTCACAAACATGGATTTCAAATTTTGGCTCTTTAAAGCCATATCTCAACGATAATAATTAATAATTGAATAAATCTCTCTAGAAGGACCAAAATTAAATAAAATGCATGCACAATGCGAATTAAAAGAATGCAGTGAAATATGTCAACATTGGATTGACATATTTCATGGAACCTAGTGCCCTTACACATAGTTAATCATTCGCACATGCAATAACATACATTTATATAATAGAAAATAATAGTAACTTATATTTTAATGAAAGAAAGTTTAAGGAACTGATCACATAAAATAAATTTTCCATCCAACCTTAAATATCTATGTAGATATCACCCCAAGTCACGATATGTGGTGCACCACCTATCATCCCAACGACATGACAAGCCCATTTCAAATTCTGGCCCTCAAAGGCCATATCCCTATGATAACAACTAAATAAGCCTCCCAAAAAGGAATTGAATAAAATAAAATGTTTGCATAGTGTGAATTAAAAGAATGCACTAGAATATACCAGCATGGACTAACATATATCATGGCACCCAAGTGCCCATATCCACAATCGATCATTCATACACATAAAATATGCACTAATATACATTTCTATAACATTTCTATAATAATAATTTTACATATTCATAAATAATAATAAGATACTTATTATTTAATTGAAGAAAGCTCAAGGAACTGACTACATAATAGTTGTTTTTCACCCAACTATAGGTATTTAGTGCAAATACCACTCCCAAGTTTGTTGGACAATTGGTTGTCATTGATGTCAATCCTTGGAGAGTGATATTGGAGATTGATGTCAACCCTTGGAGAGGTTCATAGATGTTGGACAATTGATTGAAATTTGTATGATCGAGATTGATGGTGAGTTATTTGGGTACATTTGATGTAGTCTACATGTAGCCTCGATGGTGTGATTTTGGGACCTAAAGTTGGTTGAGAAGTATGGACATGAAGGACAATGAAGTTGCAGGTTAGACACTTATAGATGGATAGTCTTTGTCATGCAATTTTTGGTGGTATGTGGTACACCACATGGTTCCTCATGGTTAGGGAGATATGGCCTTGTGAAGTTGGAAGCCCCAAAGAATGGTCAAAAGGCCCCTAGTTGGTTACAAGTCTTAGTCAAAGGGTAAAGTGGTTGCAACAAGAAATCCCTAAAGTAAGAAGAGAGGTTACTGTAAAAAGTATATAAACACCTCACATAGTCTCTCATAAGAACATTCACACACTCATTCATTGATTATCTATCTTGTGAACTAGTGATCTTTTGCTAAGGTTGTGACGACATATTTCTGAGGTAGAAAAGGAAGGTCGAAGGAGAAAGTCTCGGGGTTGCAACAACACCTATTTTCTGAGGTATCTGCGAGTTGCATGTCACTAGGGCGTAGATGTACGCAGGCTGCAGTGGAGAAAAGTGTGGATATCTGCGGGTAGTAGTAAAGGAGGTCATGGATCTGTGAAAAGCTTGTGAAATATTGTGAAGGGATATTGGTACTAGGTTGTTGAATATTTTGGAAGAGTTAAAGGTCAGTATTACAGAGCATCAGGTCAACTATAGGATCAGAGGTAAGTTTTAAGAGTTACATTTATGTGATTTTATCTTATGCTTGGTGATGGTATGGTACATGCTTGAGAGGCATTGGCACATGCTCGAGGCACATCTTAGGTGAATTGTTGAGGTATATTTGTTGAGGTACATTGTTGGTGCATGTCTTGGTTATATTGGTACATGGTGTATGGCATGATTGAGTGATATGGTAAATGGTTGAGACACTTGTTATGGTGCATGGTTGATACATGGTATGGTACATGATTGGTACATGGTATGGTGTTGATGTACATGGTTGGCACATGGTATGATACATGATATGGTACATGGTTGGTGTGCATGGTTGGCACATGGTGTGATACATGGTATGGTGTTGAGGTGCATGGTTGATGCACACTTTGGTACATGTTGAGGTGCATGGTTGATGCACGATTTGGTACAGGTGTTGGTGCATGGTTGATGCACTTGTTGTGGTACACGGTTGATGGTATAGGTTGATGATTTGGTACATTCTTGGTAGAGGTATGCATTGATGATGTTGGACATATAGTTGAGAGGTGTCCTTGGAATATGATCCATGTGAGAGGATTTGGTTGGGTATCGATTGATTAGTGACAGGTTGATGTGATAGGTCGGATATAGTGATAGGTTGGATAGGTTGACAGTGATAGGTGGGATATAGTGATAGGTTGGCAGGTTACAGGTTGATGTGACAATGGTAGTGACAGTGGCAGAGATAGTGGTAGTGATTGTGGTAGTGACAGTTGGTCTACACTTATATTTCAGGGTGGTAGGATGGGGAAAGGAAAGGGGGTTGTAGCCACCTTGTAGTTGGAGTTGGAGCTTCCTTCAGGTCAGAGCCCGAGAACTAGGTCGTTGTAGCCACCTTCCGGTTAGAGCTGGAGAACCAAGAGGGTTGTATCCTCCTTCTGGTTGGATCTAGGGAATTTAAGGAGTTTTAGCTTCCTTTAGGTTGGAGCCTTTAAATAGGGGGTTGTATCCTCCTTCCAGTTGCAGATGGACAATTAGGAAGTTGGTGCTTCCTATGAATGAATTCTTGATATATATATAAGAAAACATTATGTGGTTTTATCCCATTTGGGTTTCCACGTAAATACTGGTGTACTGTGTTCTTGATGTGATGTTGATGAGATGATGCTTATGATTATATTCTTATATATATATATATATATATATATTGAATGAAATCACAGATGATACATTGATGATAAACTATTGAACATTGTTGATAAAGTGAAAGAATATATATTGTGGTTAAAAGTGGTATAAAGTGCTCATACTTATTCACCCCCCACTCTCAGTATTCCAACAAAGTTGGGCTATGTTGGTCTCCCCACCCAACACTCCCAACCATAGGATGGGTATCCATGAAAATGACTTTTAAATTCCAACCCTTAGAGGTCATATCCCTACAATAAAAACCGAATAAGCCTCCCTAGAAGGACTGTAATTAAATAAAATGCATGTACAATGTGACTTAAAAGAATGCATCCAAATATACTAGCATGGAATTACATATTTCATGGCACCCTAGTTACCATATTCATAATTAATCACACACACACACAAAACATGCAATAACATACATTTCTATAATAGAAAATAATCATAATCTTGTGTATTCATAAACAATGATAAGGCACTTATTTTTTAATTGAAGAAATTACAAGTATCTAGTTTTGTAAGAGTAATTTTCCACCAATTGTAGGTATCCAATGTAGATAGTATCCCCAAATTAAACTATGGGGCCACTAAGGCTAAGGAAACAAGTTATAAGCTTCTATCTCTCTCAACCCAACCCATCTACCTCATGCTCAACCAATCTTCTCACTACATTGAATTACATGCATCACATCCAACCATCAAATAACCATGGCACTCTCTTCCACTACCCCACACAACACAATAAATATATTCAATTTCTTTTCTTAAGAGTGCCTTAGGCATATTCTTCCTTCAAATTATCTTCAATGTAGATAGAAAGAGCTCACTTTGTTGTATGCTTTCTATTCCAAATTGTTTGAAAGAATAATATTTAGTTCTCAAGCATCAAAAGAGAACAAAATGCATAATGGGTTAAGAGTTCCTAATTCACCTAGACTTTATGCTCATCTATAGCCAACTATGTTTTGTCTAAAATATACAATTTTCCTCTTCAAGTGTTGATTTGGGAAATTTATAGATTGACTTAGAATTAACAATGGAGAACAACGCATGAACATGAGAATGGAATGAATAATAGAGTAAATGTAAATGTGAGGATTGGGATAAATGACGATTGTAATAACTTATGATAGGAGGAATGTAAGGCTCTTACACTTGTGTTGCAGACAAAGTTGTCCTATACTAGTGATCCAAAATATATTTGCAGAATGAAATGAATACAAATTATTATCAAAAGATGATTAACACATAATAACAGATATACAATAAAATTGGTTTCTATTCAATAAGGAAATAAGCTGAAACTGTAAAATGCAGTGGAAACAAGATTGCTAGAATGGTGACAACTTATCTCTGAGAAGAGATGTGATGGTTGCGCTCATTCGCAAGAAGATGATTACAATAAGGCTTTGAAGGCCTTTTTACAATAAACATGAATGTTAAAAACCCTTGACATCCAAAAAAACTAACCCTAAGAGATGAAGTGCCAAAAGTCATGTGGGCCCCGTTTGGGTAAGTTAGTACATCAACTTCCCGAGGTCGTAACTTTTGCATACGATATCCGTTTAAGGCACACGATATCCCATTGGAAAGGTCTATCCAAGGAATACACATTTTGTTTCTATTTATCAAAGCTCATTTTGATTGTGGCGAGCCCTAAAAAACGATGTTTAGGGCCTCAAAACAACCCCGCAATTCAGGGACACGAAAACTAGGGAAAAAACTGCCAAACTGAAAAACTGTCAAAATGAGCTAGTTGGAATAGGTGGGAGGCCACCAACATCCATCTGGATCAACTAGGGTGGACTATAATAGATCAGTTCAAAGAACAAAAATATACTTTATCTAATATTAGTTTACAACCACTTATCATAACTAACTTTAAGTTATAAGGAAGAAATGCATGGTCCTAATGGTTGTATGAAGAGGAATCCCATCTGTTGATCCCACTCCACTTTTCCTCGATCTAATCTAGGTTCCAATACCTACACACAAGGAGAAAACAAACTTCCTTGAACCAATAGATAAAAATGAAAACACGATTGAAATAACTAATCCTAACTAATTAGGAAATTATTTTCCACAACCAAACACAAATTACAATCAACTACTAAAGAAGAACAATGAGTTTTGGGGAGGGAAAGAAGAGAGATATTATTTTTCACTAATGATATATATATATATATAT
>ML794155.1:237712-262208 GCA_009831015.1 Picea engelmannii
TACCTAATGCCTTACTGCTAGCACCTTCTGTAACTATCATCCATGTTCCTTTGTCCCTAGGCCACTCAAGACTGCTCCTGGAATTTGTCTCTTATACACATAAAAGGTGGAGGAAAACTACAAGGTTTTAGGCCTCAAATTCATGAAAAGGAGAAATGAATATGAAAACAAGGGTTTTTAGAGAGAAAAAGGTCATAAAAACCCAAGGAAACCAACACTTATGATTGCTATGGTGCAAGGATACTAGTGTGATAACTCTACTTTGGTATGAGTGATTACCCTTTCTTTCCATATCAAGCCTCTTTTTATACCATTATAAATTGGTTGAGATAGTTTGGAGTGGATTTTAGGAGGGTAAAAGTGTACGAGCTCCATAAAACCCAATTAGGAGCTTGTGATTTTCGTGATTTTTATATTTTTTTATTCACTTTTTGAGGCACATGCACCTTTTGTGAGAAAGAATGGCATGCACATGCTCCTTTTGTGAGGGACAAGGGTGTGTGGATTCCCAAGGAGGATTTTTAAGTAGGATTCAAGGTAAGCAATGTTGGCAAGAGATATATATGGTGGTCAATTGAGCATCTAGGACATGGTGGTGTCAATAGATTCTACAAAAAATGCCCCCTATTGTGTGACGCCAAAAGGGGAGATGATGGTTGAAATACATTACAATAGCATGGATGAAGTTGATAAGTAGGACTAGGTGGATTTCACTGAAGTTCAGATCAGGAAAGTACCTACAATAGAAACCAAGGTATTAGATGACTCTCTTCCTGAGCTGGTCATACCCTTGCTCAGTTGTGAAAAGTCATGGCCACCAAATCAAGTACACTATAAATCCACAAAGTATATAGAATGAAGAAACCATGGCCATGAATAAGATACACGAGATCCATGTAAAATAGATCATAGCCATGAGAAAATACAAAGTGGATCTATGTCTCAGTGTACATTAGGAGAATAACTAGAACTATGAAGTGAACAAATGACTCTACAAAATTATTGATGTCACGTGGGTAGGTTGTACCATCTTACACGACTCAAGCAAAAAAATATAGAGGAGATGCTACTATGGCCCAAGGTATTCACTCCAAATTTGTCGATGGTACAAATCTACACCATGTGAGTAAATGAGATGATAATGAATGTGGGAGAAACTATTTGGTTACCGATCATTGATGTATGCCGTTAACAAATGCAAGAGAACCCACCGATAATGATAATGGGTGTCAAGGTACCTAGTATATTATAGCAAGTGAAAATAGATGTGATGTTATTGAACACTCATGAAATCTATCAATCAAGGGACATTGATGTATTCTCACTGTCGATAATGTGGGAACTTGTTGGCCTCCCATTTTTGCCACATTTTTATACCTCTTTTCTCCATTTTTATCCCACTCCCATACCTGAATCTAACCTTGATATCATGGATTTTCATGCCTTAAAGCCTAAAAAACCTCCCAACAAGTATTTTGAGGTAGTTGTTTATTTCTTTATGTTTCCTAAGTTTTTGATGAATTAGTATGAGTTTTTAAGTAAAGTTTACTAATGCAGAATGTTAGCTCTGTTCCTATACCTCTAGTTGTTCTCGTACCTGAGTTTGTAGGTTGACATATGATCACTCACCCAAATCAAGAATGGTCACGTGGGTTTTGGAAGGTTAGCTTCCAGCATGGTGTGTGTGCCTTGGTTTGCGCCTAAGTCGCCCGTGGCAGTCTGCAGCCATGATTAAGGGTTTTCCAGTAAAAAAACATGTTGAAATAGAAGCAATCAACTTTCGAGGAAATTTGCGGGAAAACAAAGAGGAATCTAAGAAATATAGAAAATGGGTTTTGTGCAGGATGGTCTCAATTAGATCACAGGAGAGTGGATTCCTAAAATTTAGCACGATTAGGGAGATATCGAGGTTTTCCCAATCTGGGTTTGTCCATATTTATGTGCGGGCCATTTTTCAAAATTTCAGTTCAAATTTATGAATAGAAACGAGATCAAAATTGCTTCATCTCAATTTCTAAAGATACCGAGTGGATAGTGGATGGTTACCCTCAACAGATCTAATTGTTGCCTTGTCCAATTTGGGCATTTTTTTCACAAAATTGTAGGGGCATAGGCTTATCGCCCTGTGCAATATTCTATATGTATGTAACATTGTAATGTAATAAGGGGGGGAATAGATAGAGAACAATCAATCCAGGAGGCTATAGCTATTCGTTTTGAGAGTCGAGAGCATCCTCGATCATTGTAACTTTTCATTTCAGACTCGACCATGTGACAGAGCTTATGCTCTGAGTTGAAACTCAGTTTTTTATGAAAGATTCTCTTTTATAATTCGTGGTGTTTCTCTTGATCGCATCCCTATAAGTATTTAAGGCGTGCTCCCCATTGGCAAGGGCCCACCAACCCGAGAAGCAATACTGTGTATATATGTTGTTAGTATATTTTCAGTTCTATAAAAATACTAAAGACATCTCGTCTCCAAGGATAATTTTAAGGATGAAAATTAAAATTAAAATGTAGAAACTTGGGCTAATCTTACTAGTCCTTAATATGCAAAATGTAAAATGTTTGGTGATACTTTTGTAAAAATATTCAAATTTCTAAGGATTTTATATAGTTTCCATAAAATTTTGGCGATTTTAAGGTAAAATAATTTTATTATGTGGAATTTGGGTGAATCGTTTTTAGAAAAAATGGAAATTTGCGAATCTTGTTTTGGAAAAAACCATGAAAAATTAGCCCATTTGCAAAATTTAGCCCCTAAAATCATCTCTCTTCTGAATGGGTTCCCAACTCGCTGATTTGATTCGTTGCTTTCCCTACATAATGACCTCCCGCAACTCCTTCTGATAATATCATAGGCCTCTCATGTTCAAATACACATCATCGAAGAATACCATTTGTTGAGGGGGCCTCTTAGGCCCTAATAGTCATCACATGTATTCTATTATACATTAAAATACATGATAAAGTGTAATAAAGTAAGAATATATGTAACAAGTGGTAAATGAAACTAAACAAAGTATTAGTTGAATCTGGTACAACTCCAACCATTTACCTATTATATAAATAACCCTAAAGATACAATACAAACTAGGTTGAATATCCTTCCCAAATACTTCTCCTTCTTTATTGGGTTATGTGAATTCTTTACTCAATTGCTTGGACTACAACATTTAGGTTCCGTTTCCGCGTAACTTGAATCTGGAGAAGATTTGCGTTGATGATGATCTTGGAGCAGTCCTTTTTCTGGTGGGTGAAAGCCTAAAGAATATCTGCAATTTTTTTCTCGCGTGAAAAGGATGGAGAAATAAGAAAATATTAGGATGGAGAAATAAGAAAATATTGTTGGTTTGAACCTGAAAAAGATGGAAGAGATCGAAACAGAGAGATAAAAAGAGATCGATGCTCATGGATGCTACATGCTTGTGGATGTTGATTGTTTGTGCTCGCTGAATGTAGACGCTAACAAAGATTTGTTCTTATTGTTCGGGGTTGATCAATCCATTATTCGTAGTGATGCTTAAACTTGAAAAAGAACAAGATTAAATTTTTTTTGCCTGAGAACGTCGAAGAAGATTCCCTGAGAACGTTTATGCCACATAAAATATTTTATTTTGTACTCACGTAAGTCGTTTGCATTAAGACAGGCCAGGATATGGCCTTGAAACTAAGAAATAATGGAGAGCTCTTGCAAGTGCTTACTGGCGGGAGAACACGAATTCACAAAAATAGTATTCCCTTGAATGTTGAGTTGCAGAGCTGCGTGAGAAGCTGATATTTTCGTAGGATCATTTGGTATCATTATTTGAAGGGAGTTAAGCATATGATAACGATGTCATTGTAAAAACATATAAAAGAACGCAATAAAAAATTGAATGACTGGTAATCGTGTGCCGATCATATTATTTGAAGATAACTAAGGGAAATAAACTGGCAGACTGAAACTCATGTTATCCCAATACCTGTAGAAATGGATCGAACCTTCAATCGATGGGAATCTACATTCTACCATGATTTGTGTGAAGGAGTAGACTACCTTCGAATACTTTCTTCCCTAGTTGAACTTATACCAGAAACTCAAACGATGTAGCTGCCTTTTAAATTTTTTTTTTTTTTTGTTAAGAAGAATTGAAAATGGATTTCTTCTCCAATTCAAGGCATCTGCAGCATCAAACATGAAAATAACATCAGACTCCTCAACTCAATGATCTCCCTGCATCAATTCAAACCATGCACATGTGATTGCAAAAATGGGTAAATATCATTCTAAGGTAAAATGATTTAAAATCTGGTTAGTTTATTGAGAACGAAGGAAATTATTAAAACAAATCTCAAATACTTGTTCAACCTACTTTTGTTTTCCTTATTCCATGTTTATACTATCTCAACTTATTCATTCACCATATTCCTATATCCTATGTTCATGTGTTATATTCTTATTTCTTAAGCCCATATCCTATACTTATATCTACCATATCTTCATACTATCTTTCTGCATCCTTTGTACAATGTTCTCATATACTTTATACCCCCACACCTATATCTATATACTATACTCGTTACCATTGAGTTTCATTCACCCTATGTGGAAACTTGTCTGATTTTTAGAGGTCACATCATTCTCCCAAAGTGGCTCATTTCACATGCACTAGTCATAGATCCCTCCACATATATCAATGTTAGTTTTCATGATGAAACTTTTCAAACCACAAAATGATTCTTACAAAGCCTCCATAAACTAGTGTTATCATTCATGTACCAAATTTTTTCTTTCATCATTGCCCACGACATAAGAAATAGTTTGTGGAACACCTCCTTCAACGCACAAAGTTACCAGGAATATGGCTAGACAGAGAAATATAGAAATCATTTTACAAGGAGGGGATTTTCATAAGAAAGAGAGGGATAAAACAAATTCCAGTCTGCAACAAAGAAACAACTGATTTATTTGGATAGTAATGAAGAGGACACTCGGCCCATTGGTGAAATTTTCAAGTCTGCTAAGGAACCGAGAGCTAAGGGTCGAACTCCTCTAGCCCAACCATTACCGTAACCAAGTCATAGTAGAAATGATGACCCTAGTGGACCAGATGTACCATCAGGAGGACATAAACAATTTCCAATTTCTCCGGAGGGAAAACAAATGATGATAAGGTAACTGAAGATGTTCTCCAGTCTAAAAAGAAACACAAACCTGGAACCTTAAGAACCTTGAGCATATTTATCCCTAGACCTTTCATAGTGAGTTTGATGAACACGATATAACAAATGTCTCATTAGCAAAGTCTACTATTAAAGCACCATAAAAAAATGAAGCTAAAGAGGAAGAATAAGAATATTATGAAGTTGAAACAAGAAGTGACAGAGTTGTTTGTCTTGAACAAATGCATAGAAACATAAAATGAACATTGAAGATGCAGAGCTGGAAATTCCATCAGGAAATTGAAAAGCTGCAGTCAGAGAACAAGAATACTAACAAAGATATGAAAAAAATGTTTGACTCCGGGAAGCCATGACAAAGAAGGAGAAGTGAAAGAATAACCAGAACAAAAGGAGGATTTAACATTTTGATCAATGCTACTATGATCGAGGTAATGACTTCAATTTTGTTTCAATTTTTATCGGTTTTCTGTGGATATTTCTTGCAAGAGGACATGAAAGTAAAAAGGCACGGGGGAGAAGGTATGATATGATTCATTTATACCACATCAAGTTTCTATTTCATCCAATATTCAGTGAATTTTTACTATTTGTGAAAAAAGTCTTGTGAAATAGCCAAGCAAGTCAAATGAAACCCTAAAAATCCTCATAGAATTCTTTAACACCATGGGTTATTTATAATGTTGATTGTGGACGAGAAATCAAAATTGGGTCGACTCCCTAACTTAGCATTGGTTCAATGAACAAAATTTTGAATTTATTTTAGGAAATTAGGGAGGACAGGCTATTCATCTCTCATTCAAAGAAGTCATGAAAAAGAAACCTTGTAAAGAGTACTTCAAAAATCGAATTTGTCGGTAACACATGTTACCTGAAGGATTATTAGAGGCACGGTGAAGAAAAATAATCCACACAATGATCATAACTTAGTTTCTATTCATTTCCAGCAAAGAAAGTACCCATTGATTTAGAGCTTGAGCAGGGAGATGTAAGAGAAGGATTTGATATCTTTCCAACCTTCAGAAAAAAAGAAGAGGTCCTTTGGAAGAAATTGGGAATAGGAGCGTTGTGAAACTACTTGAGAATTGCCCAGAGATATTGTTAATCATAGTTAGGACTGCATTCATCCAACTCCAACATGAAATATTTGCTTCCCCTTTTCCTATCATATCTTTGTATCAATCCTAATTGTAGCATTCTCCTAAAACCAACAATGAAAAGCAAACTTCACTTCCTCTAACAAGGAAGTTAACATCAGTTGACATCAGTTGATCTCAATGTTGGACTAAACAACTTGGGGTCTAAATTCAAAGAGTTCTCTGCCAGTTTTGTTTTGTGCAAACCATGTTGTATATATTACACATACCTAGGATATTTTTTCTTAATTTCCTATGTTTATTAGTCATTATTGAGGGTCTCCTATTTTTTAGAAACCTCTCCTATATTCTAGGAGAAAAGTCTCCTAAGTTTAGAGTCAATTACACTTATTTATATTAGTGGAAGTCACTCATGCATGGAAACCTCGGTTTTATCGCAAGTAGTTTCATGTGCTTCTCTCACTTCCACACATGTGACTCAGTTAACTGAAGACTACATGACTAGTTAACTAGGACCAGGTGGCAATTAACTCCGGTAACTGCGTGTGCGTGTCAAGATATTTCCATACCATCACTATGGAGCATTGGATTCTCTTCTGGTGCACATTATTTGAGCCATGCAGAGTATATCATGTGTAAATTATCATTCATTCATTTTGTTAATACAATTTTATTATTTTCTCTCCAATTTTTCTCTCGTCTTCTCACTTTTGCATGTTGTGTTCATTCTTCTTCTAGATATATCTCTTGTGCAGTTACTCACCACATTCTACAAGGTATCAGAGCCCACAGGTTGCTAGCAAGGATCATCACCAATTTTTTTTTGCAGGTACCAAATACTAACGATTGAAGAACACATGAAAGATGGAATTTCCCGCATCTGCCATTCTAACTCCATATAACTGTTTCGAATGGAAGACAAGAATCATACTCCATCTCAGAGGTAAAGGATTGTACGAATTAGTCATGGCCACAGAAATATAATCCACCTCAACATTGGAAAAATCTAAGTACCTTAATCGCATGGGGGAGGCTCACAGTATCATGTGCATGACTATTTCTACCGACCTACGGTTTGACATTGATGCATGAAAGAAACCAAATGAGATCCGAACTACCTTGGAAGGACTCTTTGGAAAGAAAGACGAAATGAGGGGCCGTTTTATCAAAGTAGAAATAAACTCATTGGATTTGAAGAACTTTGACAATCTCCAAGATTTCTTCACCAAATTTAAATCTCTCCTCTGTGAATTGAAAGACTGTGGTATTGACAAATCCATACAAGAAAAAAAACTGGTTCTTGCTATCATGGAAAAAATTGGACCAGAATTTAGTATATTTGTCTCCACATTATATTCTACGAGATTCATTGCAGAAGCAACCTAGACCATGCCTTCATTGTGATATTTTTTTAGGATTTGACACAAGAGCGGGATAATCTCATTTAGATGGGCATAATCAAGGGCCCGAAGGCACATGCACTTGTTGTGCATGATGACAACAACTCTCAAAATCCTAAATCCAAAATAAAAGGCACATGCAAATCCAAATAAGGAAGGGTACTACAAACCCTTCAATGATTCCTCTACTTCCAAAGGTGGAAAAAGAAAACAAGAGAAGAAGTGTGGTTACTGCAATCGCGAAAACCATCCAAAATAAACCTGCATGAAGAAGTAGATTGATAAAATGGCTCAAATTATTCAGAAAAAAATTCTCGGGGACTTCATTCCTAAGGATTGCAAGAAGAAGTCAGCGGATCAAGCCCCTAATAAAGGTAATCCTCATGCATTAATTATTGTACATTATTCTTCTGACACTTGGATTGTATATTCGGGCGCTTCACATCACATGGAAAACTCAAAGGTTATTCTATCTTTTGTAACTGCATGCACGAGACCTCCTATCCTCATGGGGATGACTCTCCAGTAGAGGTTATTGGAAAATGAAGAGTGGAACTAGATCATGGAAGCTTTGAGAATGTTCTCCATGTTACTCAACTTTTCATGAATATGCTCTTAGTGTACTAGATTACACACACATGTTCAGGAAAAAAGATGGAGTTGACACCAGAGTCCATGTCCATTTTTCAACATTCAAGATAAATTCAAAATTGTTTTCGGGGAGGTAAATCATAAATCTCAGTTATATACTTTTACTAAGTTTATTGAACTTGATTCCTCTATACTACTTACACATGTTGATGACAATAGTAGATTATGGCATGACAGGTTTGATCACCTGAAATTTAGGTACATGCAACAACTTAGCAAGAAAGGGTTGGTCATCGAGTTACCTGATATCCACTTCTTCGAAGGGATTTGTGAAGAATGTGTCCTTGGCAAGCATCCTCAAGATAAGTTCGAGAAAGGGAAGGCTCATAGGGCCTCCTCTTTATTGGATCTGATTCATAGTGATCTCACATGCCCATTCCCACACCCATCCATTGGTAAGGCAAGGTACGTGCTTAGATTTTTGGATGATTACTCACGTTATACTTGGGTATTCTTTATCAATTTTTTTTTAGAGGTCTTTCAATACCTAAAAGAGTTCAAAGCACTTGTTGATACTCAATCAATTTGAAAGATCAAAGCCCTCTATACAAATAATGGGGGGGAGCATGTCAACAAAGATGTTCAAAATATTGGTATTGAGGTTGGGATATAGTTGCAACACACAAAACCATATACTTCACAACAGAACGAGGTTGTTGAGAAAAAAAATGGATCTCTCAAGGAGATGGCCTCTTACATGTTGCATGCAAGGTCACTTCCTCAGAAGTTTTGGGCTGAGGCACTTAACTGTGCCAACTACATCCAGATCATATATCCTCATATATGTGTCAAGGATCAATCTCCTTTCGAGGATTGGAGCAGTGGAAACAAACCTAGAGTTACCCACTTTTGTATCTTTGGATCACGAGCATGGGCCCACATTCTCTCTAAGAAGAGGAAATTACTAGATCCATAAAAGACTGCATTTATTTTTGTTGGCTACCCAGATGGTGTGAAAAGATGTACGAAATTATTTATCCCTCTACAAACCATCTCATCATTGAGTGTAGTGCTCAATTCGAGGAAAGTATATTGCATGCTCCACAAGAGCCGCATGTAGATGATTTTTTCCTTCCACCAGTTCAACATTATGAGTGTTGGGCGCAGGCCTAGTTTTGAATAGATACTAATTTTGGAGAATAAAGCACAAGGAAGGAAAAGACAACTGGGAGAAAAAGAAGCACGAACAAGGAAAACACGCATGCAGAGGAGGAAAGCATGTGAGGCACACATGCAAGAAGACCTAACCATGCTAGGGTTAGGGGTTTGGTAAGAATATGTAATGGCTAGTAAGCCAAGAACATGTATAAATAGGTACCTAGGAGGTCTAGGTAGGGGTTTAGAGGTTCGGAGATGATTATTGTTTTCCTTTGGTTATTGTTATTATGATGGTTGGAGACTGTATGTCTGTAACATCCAATCCCATTTTTGTAAGTTGTTGAGACGAGGAAAGGAAATAAGGGGGATATTGAGGGTTAGATCACTGGCTGAGGAGCCTAGTGTGATCTAGTCCACCTCATTGTAAGATCTCGACCTGTTTTGATGGATATTTGTAATGTGTGCAATACTGTAGTTTTGGAACCAAAATAATAAAAGAGCAAAACAACCAAATCTTTGTGGACTTTGCCCAGGAGGAGTAAAACATGATAGACCATACATTATGTGATTGAATATTATGTATCTCCTTTGTTGTTAATGATTAGATGTCAAATAAATGCATGGATGACTTAGTTAGATCTGTTAACATACATGCATGAGTAAGAATGGCATATTAATCAAGATCAGTTGAATGTTAGACTAACTAAATAAATACTACAGAGTTTAATCGAAGATCCCCACTCATTTTCGAGGCTGCAAGCACCTGAGCATTGTAGCCACCCATAAGAACTATCTTGGGTGAGATTGCGTAGTGCATCCTGTGTGTTGTGTTTTCTTCTGGTTTATCAGGAGGGACGATAGGTTTAGGGGGGTTTTGTTGGAAACCAAGTGGACCTGAACCTGGGTCAGCCCAAGAAGGGTAGCAAGAGTTAAGTCTAAAAAAAAAATGGTTTCATGAATGAGATCTGATGAAGAATCCTGAAAAGAATGCCATATCTGGTGACATAACGTTAAAAGAATGAGATCTGCTGAAGAATCGTGAAAATAATGTTAGATCTGGTGACACAACGTTAAAAGAATGAGAATATAAAAGGGGATGTTGAGACCAGGGAACCCAACGAAGGCAGAGATCGAGAGATGGTTGCAAACAAAGGAGATAGAATTTGCGCAAAAAGATAAAAGAAACTTGAAGTTAAGACCATGCAAATATTTGGACTAGTACGTATTAAACGACTTGCATGAAGTATTTTTCTATGATTTCCCGCATGTGTTGCAGTAGTGGATATTGAGGTTGAAAGACAACCACCCTACCAATCTGATCTAACAACTAGAATGGAATCCTGTTGAGATCACATAGTTACGACAAGTTGACAGTAAATTTACATGCATAGTAGATTTCTGGTTAGACAACATTGTTGTAGGATTTATCACAAAATTTGCAGTAGATACTGCGAAGTCTTATAGCGTAGCAGAGAAAGAGTTCCTAAAGGGACCTCGAGGTAGGTATATCATATCATTGTATACCTCCATTAAGATGTTACTACATAAAAAAGGGGTAATGACAATGGCCTCAGACAACTAAACGTCCCAACGTGCATGGGGGAAGGGGGGAAGCACTGAAAAGAGACAGAGAAATGGAGGAAGAGATGGATAAAGGAAATAAGGAAGAGGCCTTGGATCCAATCATGATGGAGGAAGACCAGATCAAGCAGATCATGGAAACAACTGGAATAATGTGCAGTGGAGTACCCTACCAATATAAGATGAACAACAATAAGAGATCCATAGCCACAAGGGAAGGCTTGGAAAGTGATGAAGAAGAGGTAGAGGATCTCCGAGATGTGGAGCATATTTAGGAAATCCTACGCACGACATATGAAAGGAAGACAAGAGGTCCAAGAGCAGAAACTGAAGGGAAAACTTCTATCCATATTAGTTTCAGTGTGGAAACCATAAACCCATGTGTGACTAATACACCAGAAAGAAAACCACCGTTTAGACAACTAAATTTCAGTGGAAGAAACACAGGAAGAAGTACATCTACAGAGGGAGAAACAACAGGGGGAGCCCATTCAGGAAGAAGTAGTCAAGTATCTACACCGTGAGGAGGTAGTAGTTCAACATTTAGGATGGCAAGACATGATCCCACCATTAGGTTACTAGAATTCAATGGAGAGGCATCAAAGGACCTTGAGAAGCACTTGTTCATATGTGAAAATATCTGGGAAGAAAAGTAGATCACAAATTAGGACACCAAACTTGCACAGTTAGCCATCACGCTAAGAGACCATGCACTAGATTGGTACATGAGCTTAGTTGCAAACAATCCACTAGGAACAACCAGAATGATTGTGGATATCAAGAAGCTGTTTATAAAGGAATTCCAGAATCCTCGCTCCAATGATTAGTACATGAATGAGATGATAGAGATCAGGAAAAAAACAGAATAATTTATCTGAGATATAGACCAGAGATTCAAATGATTGAAGGGAAATATCAAGCATGTCATGACAGATATGCAACATAGGCATCTGTTTGCGAATTCACTACTACCACACTTGAAATACCCTTTGAGACAACAAAAGTTTCAGAACCAGGAAGAGGCTCTGAAGGAAGCCTTGCAACTAGAAGAGAACCAATCTCAGAAGACAAATCCAACAATAAAGGAGCTCAAGGAGGACCTGAAGAATCTAACATTTCAACTAAACCAGAACATGAGTAAGGAAAAAAGAGAAGTCATTTGGTGTACCACATGTAGGACAAAAGGACACCATAAGAATGAATTCCCAACATTTGCGCAGTACATGGAAACGATACCGCCAAACCCTTTGCCGACAAGAGGACTATGGTGTGAGATCTGTAGGAGACAAGGGCATGATCCATATCATTGTCCAATGATGCAACAATACCAGACAGTGCCTAAGATTTCATATTGCAACTTCTGCAAGTCAATAGGCCATAATGACAAAGATTGCAGGACAATGGAGTTGATGAGGGAAAGAACATCAGACACCTATAGGGTGCAGGTAGAGACGATGACAGGGAAAGCTACACCACATTTTAACCAAGTACTAGCCCCATATAAAACTACTCCACAACAATATAACACTGTGCAACCATAGTACAATACCGCACACCCACCATATAATCCCGCGCAGTATAACCGGGTGCCTCAATACAACGCACCGCGGGGATATTGAGATTTCTACAGAGGTGGAGGAAGAGGTAGAGGAGGATTTGGAAGAGGTAGAAGACTGGTGGTATGCCATAACTGTCAACAACCAGTACACTATGCAATATAATGTCCACTTCCACCCGTGAAATGTATGTACTATCGCACATCCGACCATGACACAGTAGACTGTTCGACACTATTGGGGAAGATCCAGGAAAAGAGAAATAAGAACAATTAGAATGTTCAATGGATTTTTGCAGAATCGAGGGATGATGGAATAAATATCAACATAGTTACTCACAAAGGAGCTAAGATATGAGATGACATAGTAAGACAAGATCCAACACAACACCAATGGGTGAAGAAGAATGCTAAACCACATAAACAATTTGATGCGTAGAACGAAAAGGAAATATTCAAGCAAGCTAGACAAGAATTATTGAAGACAAAAATTACATCTACATCAACTACATAGCATACTCAGTGCATACCAATGTACGAGATGACTTCATCGTTGGATCACAGTAATGAAGCACAACCCCTAGGACAAGTAAGTACCATAAATGATTTTCTGCAATCCTGTGTTAAACTACTAAATGATCCATCATCTGTTAAAGTTTTACAAAATATGTTAGAAAGATGTAGCACAAATGTAGAGGGAAAGCTATAACATAAAACAATTAATCATCTCCATACGAGGAGGAGGACAAGTAGAGAATTCAAACGGAATGCCAACAATGGATATTTCAACATGGGGGATATTATACTGGGTTTAGGCTCCGAAGTGAATGTGCTACCCAAGAAGACATGTAAATGTATGGTAGAGCCCACATTAGGATATTCACATGTTCAGTTGAAACTAGCAGATAAACACTATGGATAATGACACCACCCGAAGAATGGCCTTACCACTTTATTCACACATTGGAAGGAATTCCAACAAAGTGGTATGCAGACTAAGAATTGCGCAGAGGCGATGCAGAATGGACAACATTACACCATAATTTTATAGTCACCTTCTCATTTGAACATGAGAATCCCAAAATAGATTCAACACTCAAATAGATCAGAGGGGTAATATTCATTCAAGAATCATAGGTTGAAATCATAACAAAGTACCAACAACAGAATAGACAGACAGTGAAAAAATTATTGTCGTGGTACCATGTGTAGGAAGAAGCACCATATGAAGATGACCCACACAACATTCAAATTAAATAAATTGAAGGAGAAAGGGAGGTGGAAGGTCCATCTCTCGAATCAGAAGTATTTGTTGCACCAATCAAAGTGAAGAAAGTGAATATTAGGACAAATGACAATCCCAAAATGGCTAGTATTGGGGATTACTGGGATGAACAAACACTAGAAATAATAACAGAGTTGTTGCGCGAGTACAATGAACTTTTCCCAACAACCTTTACAGAGATGAAAGGAATAGTAGGAGAGCTAGGTGAGATGAATATACCTCTCAAACCTGAGGCTAGATCAGTCAAACAACGACCATATCGACTGAACCCAATATATAAGAAAAATGTAAAAGCATAAATTGACAGAATGTTGGAGGTTGGAATCATAGAACCAGTGGAGGAATCTGAATGGGTAATCCCTATGGTAGTTCAAGAGAAGAAGCAGGGAGGGATAAGGATCTGTGTAGATCTCAAAAAATTGAATGATGCTTTCCTACATGATCCATTCCCCACCCCTTTCATAGATGAGGTATTAGAGAATGTAGGAGGTCATGAAGCATACTCATTCACAAAAGGATTCTCATGCTACCATCAGATCAAGATAGCTCCAAAATACAGGTACACAACCACTTTTTCCACAGAATGAGGATCCTACCAGTACATAGTCATGCCTTTTGGATTGAAGAATGCACCAACAATATTCTCAAGAGTAGTCATAGCTCCATTCAAAGAATTCATCCATCAATTTTTAGAAGTATATCTGGATGATTGGACAATCTACATTATGTTGAAATATCATGTAGAGGTATTAAGGATGATGCTAGAAAGATGCAGGAAGTGTCAGATATAATTAAATATCAAGAAGTGCATCTTTGGGACACCTTTTGGGATACTATTGGGCCATATAGTGTGGAAACAAGCCTTGCTAGTAGATCCTGCCAAGATTGTAGTGATTTTCAATTTACTACCACCAAAGTCAATACGTTAGTTGAGAGTAACATTGGGACACACAGGATACTACAGGAAATTCATAAAAGGGTATGCTCAGATCACCATGCCAATGGAGAAATTGTTGAGGAAATATAGTAAATTTCAGTGGAATGAGGACTGTCAACAAGGATTGGACACTCTAAAAGAGAATATGGTAACAACACCAATACTAGTATTCCCATATTGGGAAAAGACATTTCATGTGCATGTAGATGCATCATTGATAGCACTTGGAGCTATTTTGGCACAACCAGGAGTGGGAGAGTTAGACCATCCTATAACATTTGCAAGCAAAAAAATTTTAGAGTCAGAGAAGAACTACAATACTATAGAAAGAGAAGGCTTAGCAATGGTATATGCACTACAAAAGTTTAAACACTATCTACTTGGGAAACACTTTAAAATGTTCATAGATCATTCTACCCTCAAATACTTAGTTAATAATCCAGTTTTTGAGGGGAGAATTTGTAGATGGTTACTGCCATTTCAGGAATTTGACTTTGAAGTGATATTCAAACCATAGAAGTTGAATGGAGGAGCTGATCACCTGTCAAGGATCACCAATGTAGAGGAACCTACAAATTTAGAGGACAACTTCCTTGATGAAAAATTATTTTCAGTCCAAGTAGCTAATGAATATTTTGCTGACATCATTCAATAATTGAGTACATGGACCGCGCCACAAGAATTCAACACTGTGCAGAAGAAAATATGGTAGTCAGAGCTACATACTATAAATTGATTGCAAGATACTTATACAACATGGGCGCATAATTCATTTTGATAAGATGTTTTCTAGAACATGAGAGGCTTAGGATTCTAGCAGAGGCCCATGAGGGAATAGGTGGGGGACATTATGCAGAAAAATCTACCACCCAGAAGGTATTGCGTGAAGGACTATGATGGCCGACCATTCATAGAGTTGAAAAGGACTACTGCTGGAGATGTGATGTATTTCAGAGGGTTGGAAAACCTAATAGACGGGATGAGATGCCCTTGAGACCACAAGTAACCTTGCAAGCCTTCAAAAAATGGGCAACAGATTTTGTGGGACCAAAATCCATCACCAAAGAGGTCAAGAGCAAGGTATATCATTACTGTGACATAGTACTTTATGAGATGGGCAGAAGCAATACCAATAAAATATTGCAGCACAAAGACAACAAAACACTTCTTGTTTGAGCAAGTGATCACTAGATTTGGATGCCCAAGGATTTTGATGACTGACGAAGACACTCACTTCATCAATAGTACTATCAAGGCTATAACTGAGGAGTTTGAAGTCTATAATCAAAAGAGTACAACATATCACCCTCAATCAAATGGAACAATGGAGTCCTTTAATAAGATCATAGAGAATGCACTGACAAAGATATGCAATGTCAACATGGATGATTGGGACTTGAAGTTACCATCTATATTATGGGCATATAGGACTACATGCAAAAATTTGACAGGGTAGACACCATTCAGGTTGGTGTATGGACAAGAAGCAGTGGTGCCATTAGAATTTTTGGTACCTAGTCTGTGCGTAGCAACAATCACTAACATGACAAAATGGGGCACAATACAAGAAAGGATAAGTCAACTGATGTTGATGGAAGAAGATAGGATTCTAGCAGGATTTCACCAAGAAGTACATAAAACAAGGGACAAAGCTTGGCATGACATACATATTAAAAGGAAGAGTTTCAAGGAAGGAGACCTAGTATTGTTGTATGACAGTAAATTTCTTCAACATCCAAGAAAATTTAGAATGCATTGGTTGGGACCATATGAAGTGAAGACTATCACATATGGGGGAGCTGTAAAATTGAAAGATTTAGGAGGTACAAAACTCAGAGGAATGATCAATGGGATTCAACTAAAGATGTATAGGGACAATTGACCTCCTATTACTTAGAAAGTACCGTGCATTAAAGAGATATGTATATAGTGTAAAAAAGAAGAAGAGAAGACTACACCGAACATTAGAAGACTGTGTGAAACAACAATGGGGTTACCGCACCAGACATTAGAAGATAACACACAACAAAAATGGACTTTGAGCGATGAAAAGAAAAAGTCCACGCACAATGGAGAAACGACATACTGCTCACTTGGAAAACTCAGCACGCTGTAAAAAGGACCAATGGTCATAAAAGGAGGAAATTTAAAAAATGACGGTTACAACGAAAAGGCGCCAACTGGCAATAATTATGGGCAAAAAGGAGAAAATTTGAAAAATGGTGGTTACGATAAAGGCGCCAACTGGCAGTAATTATGAAATTCAATGCAAAAGTATGGATAATGCACCATTAAATTAATCAATGTTGGGGAATATTCTCCGAGAAGTTTCATGACTTTCCTATATAAAGGGGAACGCGGGAAACATAAGACCCATTGTGAATTTGTGAAATCACAGAGAGATAGAGCACACGAAGCCGAAGTGAATTAACATAGGGAAAACCAATGAAGAGTCAGTCAGCCAAAACCAACCACCATGCATGATGACACCACCAATATGGTGGTGTCGAGCCAATTAGGGAGGAAAACATGGAGCAATAGGGCACCACGGGAGGTAGCAGAGCCCAAACTGGAAACCAGACAGCCTAAGGAATTCGTCGACGTCGACGCAATTCCATCGTCGAATGAAGATCCCATAGACCCTATGCCAGTGGTGGAGGAAATGCAAGGTCCAATTGCGTCAGCCATGGAAGTCGATCCGACCACCAATGCACGGGGAGATCCCACACACAACAAAGGAAACCCATCCGAAACCACGACGGGACAAGGGGCCCCGTAGGTACATGGCCAAGTTACTATGCATAAAGAGGTGACAGAACCTAAAAACACCAGAGCTGAAACTATGCAGCAACATGAGGGTCTGTTCGAGGATATCATTGGCTCACCATAATTCGATATAGAAAGAAGACAGATGGAGGTGGGGTCCTCTAGTCAAAAAACAAGGCAAAAGGGAAAACTACCTATGGCGCGGTCTCCGCGCAGGAAGATGAATGCAACAATAATGCTCCCACACATTCCAGAAGGAATGAAAACCACACCAACACTGCTAGGTTGCGTGGAGAAACTAAGGTACTCGGACCATGATGTGGTCGACGAGGGAAAATTCCCTGAATTTGCACAACAGATCTATTTGGACAACATAGGGATAGGACCCTTTGGCGATCCCATCCTACAACCAAAGCCATGGGAAGCTGGCCTAGCAAACACTGGCATCCTCAACCTACTGGAGATTCCCCACTTTGGAATGGGGCAAGAGGTGAACAATCACATCAAGCAGTTGATAGTGGTCCTCCATGGAGGATTCCTCTTGATGGATTAGCCCGTCTCCATAGACATGGAGCTAATCGTAGTGATCAGAGGACTACCATCAAAGGGTGAGAACCTCGTGTAGTACCTGGACGACAAAACCAAGGAGAAGGCGTTGACAGAAGGGATGAAAAGAACATATGGAACATAGAGGGGGTCACCCAGTATAATCGTCAAGAGGATTAGCGATGCTGCAACATGGATGGCCACTAAGCTCATGGCCTGTAAAATACTGTGAAAGTGTCACAAGGAAGAAGTCCCTACTTGGGTCATCGCAACTGCAGCGTAGTGTGCAAATGGCATGTGGCTCAAATGGCCCCCTTACCTGTTAAACTTATTTGTGGAGGACTGGAAATACACACAGGACCTTGTCACAAAGTTCCACTACTCGTGGCTACTCATGTTGATTGTTTTGATGGGGTAGAGGGAGCCCCCATATTCATACTTATGAAACAGGAAATGTCGGTGACACACAACACGTTACATGTCATGGGGGAGAAACTATGACCCCAAGAATCAAAGCACAAACATAGGTACATTTTCCAGTTACTTCATTGAGATATAGGAGAGTATCATCAACACTTGGCGAATAACCCTGGAGGTAGTCGCGCAGTGCAAGGACGTCACCAAATTCAAGGTGTCCAAGAATAATATGTGGATCCAAGCACGCAGGGATTCAGGAAAGGAGTGGCTCCAAATGAGATACTGCATCACAGAGGATGACGTAGAGATGGCTATGAGGGATTGGCCTGACGAATGGAAGATCCTAGTCTTATATCAAGAAGTGTTAGAAAAACAGGACCACAGAGCGATAAAATAAAACAAATGTGGAAATAAAACATAGAAGATACACAATACAAGAGAGACACAGATTTACGTGGTTCACCCAGTGCGGGCTACGTCCACCAGATAAATTGCCAGGTCCTTTCTTTATTATTATCCAGCAAAATGAAGGGATACAACCTACAACAAAACCTGCTGTAACTTCCTCTTCTTTGTCTCACAGTCTCCTCTCTCAGAATACAATACTCACCAACCTACATAGCTGCAATACATTTCCCTCATAAAAGAGGGTTTCCTTCTTGGGAAAAAAACCCTAACATAATCTATATCGTTAGATCTGTGACCTTATAATGAACGGTCCAGATTTACATTGAAATTACAATATACTTTTACAAGGCAATTTTTGCTTCGGGGGCTTCGCCCCCGAACCCCCATTGGGGGGCTGCTTGCCCCTAGACCCCCCAACTGAGGGGATAGCCCCCCCAGACCCCGTAGAGGGGGTACCCCCCCTCTGCACTCCCCCGCGTGGAAGAGTGTACATACTTCATGGGGTATAAACACAGCTAAAAGTAAAAGACCTCTAAATGAGGAAGATAATCAGGCTCCAGAACCAACAAGAAGTACCTCATGGAACATAGGTAGACACAGAGTAGGCCAAGACACCTGCAGGAGATAAAGCTGCACCCAAGAATCCAAAACCAACAAAAAAGTCAATGCAACAAAAAAAGGGGGGCGCAAGAAAGAAGGATGCGCAGGAAACAAAGAAGGATGCACAGGAAGGAAAGAAGGACACTGCCTCGCAAAAAAAATACTAAAGAGTGGGGCTATGGGAACACAGGGAACCCCCTCAGCATCCACCCCTCAAGAATGAGGGCCACCTAAGAGACCAATTTTGTATTTAGGAGGAACGTGCAAGAAGGCGAAGGGGCACAAAGAACCACCCAAATATACAATCACAGAGGACGACGTTGATCTTGTGGCTGAGAAGGTGCAAGACCGTGTCACAAAAGACTTTGAAGAAGTAAATCATCAAAGGGGGAAGATACAAGATGACTTGGCTAGCATAAGATAGGTCCTCGGGAAAATCAGGACTGCGCAGGGGTCCAGAAGGAGAACAAAATCCATCCCTGAGGGAAAAAGAACAACGATGACAGGAACTATGCCACCAACCGAACACACGCTTCACACAAATGCATAGGCAAGTCCAACATTTAGGGTAACCGGTGACATGCTGCAGACACCACTTAAAGATGTAGTGCAGGTCGAGATGGTATTGGCTAAGATACCAACAAAGGCATTGTACAGACTCCAAGTCAACGTCACGCAGGAGGTGCAGTCACACGCGAGGACAAATGCAACATAATTGCAGGAAATTAAAAATGACAAGGAAGAATTAGAGCTCGTGGTCGAACAAGTAAAGTTCAATACCAAAGAAGAAAAAGAGTGTGTGGATACAATTGAACAAGGGGTGAAAAAAATCTACAACCAACTTCCAGACAACGCATAGGACGAGAGTCCAACTGCGGAGGAAAAACTCAATCATATTTCCCAAAATATCGACCAATACAAGCAACAAATTGAGGAACTCAAGGAAATAATGACTCCTACGACTCCACCAGAGGTTAGGGAGAAGAGGAAAGCAAAAGTTGCACTCCAACTAACAGAGTTGGAGAAACAAGTTAACACAGTAGCAGAACTATTTGACAGAACAATGCAGCTTTGGACCACACTGGAGGAAGATGAGCAGGTCCAACAGTGGGACCAACAGGAAGAGAGGATAAGTGCTTAAATTCAAGACCTCAAGCAGAGTTAGAAGACGATGGGAATCAATGAGCATTTAAAAAGAACGTAGGATATGAAGAGATTACAGGCCGAACTAAAGATGGCGCAGACACACAAATATGAGAGACATGTGTAGATGGAACCCGTCCAACATCTAGAGGCAGAGAAGAAAAACATGGTGCAAACACAGGTGGAATGCACAACCATGGTTCAGGAGGAAGTCACATCACAGAACTTAGAAGCACTTACGAAAAAGGCCGCGTAGATCCAGACACGAGGAAAGGGAATGATAGACAAGTTCCCCAATCTAGCAGAGGTGGTAAAAGGGGTGCACAGTTCTTAGGTGGCTTAGGACAATCCACATATTAGTGTTGGGGGCATGTTGGGAGAAGGCCCAGTTTTGAATAGATACTAATTTTGGAGAATAAAGCACAAGGAAGGAAAAGAAAACTAGCAGGAAATGCAACACACACAAGGAAAACACGCATGCAAAGGAGGAAAGAATGTGAGGCACGCATTAAATAAGACCTAACCATGCTAAGGTTAGGGTTTTGGTAAGAAGATGTAATGGCTAGTAAGACAATAACATGTATAAATAGGTACCTAGGAGGTTCAGGTAGGGGTTCATAGGTTCAGAGATAATTATTGTTATTTTTAGGTCATTGTTATTATGTTGGTTGGAGATTGTATGTCTGTAACATACGATCCCATTTTTGTAAGCTATTGAGATGAGGAAAGAAAATAAGGGGGATCTTGAGGGTTAGATCACAGGCTGAGGATCTTGGTGTGATCTAGTCTACCTCATTGTGAGATTGCGACCTGTTTTGATGGAGAGTTGTAATGTGTGCTACACTGTAGTTTTGGAACCAAAATAATAAAAGAGAAGAACAACCAAATCTTTGTGGACGTATCCCAGGAGGGGTGAACCATGATAGACCCTGTGTTATGTGACTAAATGTTATGTATCTCCTTTGTTGTTTATGATTAGATGTTAAATAAATTAATGAATTACTTATTTAGATTTGTTAGCATACATGCATGAGTAAGAATGACAGATTAATCAAGATCAGTTGAATGTTAGATGAACTAAATGAAGAATACATAGTTTAATCCCAGATCCCCACTCATTTTCCAGGCTGCAAGCACCTGAGCATTGCAACCACCCATAAGAACTATCTCAGGTGAGACTACACAATGCATCTTGTGCGCTGTGTTTCCTTTTGGTTTATCAGGAGGGCCGATAGTTTTAGGGGGTTTTTGTTGGAAACTAAGTGGACTTGACCCTGGGTCATCCCAAGAAGGAAATCAAGAGTTAAGTCTAACCAACAATGATTCTACACATTCAGAATCCACTTCAGATCTGAGTTTTGATATAGAGTCGGAGGATTCAAAACATACATATGCAAAGTCAAAGCATTCATATGCAGAGTTAGTACATGCATATGAGGGGCCAGAGAAGAGGTCTAAATGGGCATATACCACTCTTTAGGATGCATGAGATATTGTTGGTGATACAACCGATTTGAGGAGGAATCAATATCAATTCGAGGATCCTCCTTGGTTACTAAAAACCACCGAGTCCATGTTGCATATGAATTTTTATGTGGTTCAGTCTTCATAGCCCCAGACCTACAGAGAGGCTCCAAAGAACCCATTTTGGGAATCGACCATGAAGGAGGAATACAACTCCCTCCTTGGGAACCAGACTTGGGATCTAGTTCTGCTTCCTTCAGGAATGAATCTTTTCATATGTAAAGGGGTCTACATGAAGAATAACATAGCGGATGGACATGTTAGCAGATACAAGGCTAGACTAGTTGCCAAAGGTTTTTAGTAGATCAATGCTGAGATTACAATGAGACATTCTCTCTAGTAGTGAATATGGATTCCATTTGTTTGGCCCTTGCTATTTCTATTGGCATGTTTAACCCCCTCCTTTCTGTCTCAACTCAATTGTCTTAACTATGTGATCAATAAACATGCATGTTTTTCTTTTTTCTTTTCCAACATGACTTAATTGCATCTTGACTAGGATAACACATGAGTTGACTCGAATCTCTTCCTCTATGGGTTGAATCGACTTGCTTTCTTTTTAGGCTATAAGTCGAGTCAACTCGACTCAAACTCAATTAAAATTATGAGTTGACTTCACTGATAGGTTATGACTTGACTGACTCTATAAATATTTCCTTCATGTAATACATATTTCATATATAACTCCATATATCCCCATATATGTTTTCTCCCATGCTACATTTTATAATGGAAGTTGTATGTCACCCACAAAAATTTGCATGACATTTACATAAAATAATTGAGGTTTTTCACATATACCTCAACTTATAGTCTTCAGAAAATAATTTATCCATGCTCTCTTTCCATCCCATGGAAAGTCGATGCTAAAAGTTTGTTTCTGATCGAGCAAGTTAACTAGTGAATGAGAAATCAAGGTGTTCGCCCACCAGACGATGATAGATTAAATACTTCTAGATTCTTTATTAATCCATCCACATGATGACATGATTTTCTGATTCATGATTTTCAGCATTCTCTCCTTATCGATTTGCTCGACATAAAATATAACAAATAAATCCAACTCCCAAGGAGCACCATGTTGCAGGGGAGTCAGGTCAAAATAGAAGGGGTTCCCTTCAAGTAGATGAACCAATGCAATGTACAGGTCGATTGACTAACTCGATATCTTCTTGATTGAGCCCATAACACTTTATGTAGTCGTCCTACATTAGTCGACATCCTTTGAATTGAAATTATTCCATGTGTAGGCTTCTTGTTCAACATCCACTAGAATCAATTATTTCAAGAAAAAATCTTCATTAGCATACGAAAAAATCTTTATTAGCATCCACATTCAGTGAGCATGATCAATCAACATCCCCTAGCATGCAACATGCGTGAGAATCGATCTCTTCTTATATATCCATCTTCTTCAGGTTCTCTTCTTATCTCTCCATCCACATGAAAGAGTCGATAAACATCCAAGTAGCATCCGCTTGCATCCACAAGTAATCAAATCGAACAAGATCTAGGTATTCTTTCTTTTCATATTTTCACGATTAGGTTCGGGCCACCCCCCATTCGCTTTCTCTTGTCACCCAACCGAATGAAGGAGGCAACACACATACTCAAGAAAGAAGAGAGAATTTTGAAAGGTTAACCAACCACTCGTTTATTCCATCACATGAGTATAAGTACATAAGAGAAATGGTTGGAGCGGTTGTACCCGATCCAAATAATCATTAGTTTATCCCTCTTTAGGAAATTACCATTTATTACATGTATTTACTTAGATTTATCCTCTTTATTACATATATTTATGTATTATTCTCTAATGTATGATGACAAGGGCCCAAAGGTCCCTACAAAAGAGATCTATCAGAGGATATTTACATGGAGAAATCACCTGACTTCATACAAGATTCATCTTTGGTTTGTAGACTCAAGAAGTCTCTGTATGGCCTTAAGAAGGCACCGAGAACATGGTACGCCAAGATGGAATCCTAGCTGCAGTCGCATAATTTTGTGAGATGCAAATCTGATCCAAATGGATACATGCTTAGGACTACCAATTCACTTCTAGTTCTAGTTCTTTATGTGGAAGATATTTTGATCATTGGATGCTCAACTTCATAGATTGATGCGGTGAAGCATATTCTGCATGACATATTCTTGGTGACGGACATGGTTCCACTCCCTTACTTTCTTGGTCTCAAGATTAATCAGGATGCTTCAGGAATCAAGATATATCAAGCTAAGTATGCTTGTGATCTCATGGAGAGATTTCACATGACAGACTGCAAGTTTTCCCCTACCCCCTTCCTATCTGGGGTGAGACTTGAG
>ML794155.1:276815-288383 GCA_009831015.1 Picea engelmannii
CAGTTCACCCATCCTCATGGCCCATACCCGTAGCCAAGAACTAGAGTCTCGCTTCAACACCTTGCAATCTGGTTTCCTCGAGACCTAACAAGAAGTGCAACAACTCAGTGCTACTATTGCCTCCCATGATGCCTCCATAAATGCCTCCGTAAATGTAGCCGTGTAGTCCGCAATGGCGGAAGTCAAACACGAACTGACCACTCAACTTGAATCTGTCTTTGCATCACTCTGCACCAAACTCAAGATCCCTACCAATGAATCTTTTCCTGATGCACATAAAAAGACTGAAGGTGAAACTTCTTCCCATTCCTTTCAACCCCATCACTTTCAACGGGACATACGCCTTCCGCGGGTGGATGTAACCAAATTTGATGGCTCAGACCCCACTGTTTGGGTCACCCAAATGGAACATTATTTCTCTCTCTACAACATTACAGATGACTTGGCCAAACTCTAGTATGGTGTTCTCCATCTAGATCAAGAATGCTGACAATGGTGGCAATGGATAAAAACTTCCCGTCAAGGGTATATTGCTTGGACCCAATTTGTTGCTGAGCTTTATGAACGCTTTGACATTGACACCAACCATTTGGGCCATTTGAAAAAATTGAAGCAATCAGGCATAGTAGAAGACTTCATATCTACATTTGAGCGTCTGGATTTTAGAACAGAGGGCATGACTGATGCTTTCTTTTGAGAGTGTTTTATCAGTGGCCTCAAGGAGGAGATTCGAGCCCATGTCCTCATGGCTCGACCTACGACTTGGGTGGAGGCTACCAAAAAAGCTAAAGAAGAACAACAAATTGTTTCCTCTCAAAACCGTAAGCTTTCCTTTATCCCTCGCCCTAAACCAGTAAACCCCACTACTCCCTCCACCCCATTAAAAATCCAAAAATTGACCAGGGCTGAAATGGATGAACGCCAACTCAAAGGCCTCTGTTATAATTGTGATGAAAAATATTTCCCAGGACACAAATGTAAGGAACAAAAGATCTTTATGGCCATCTCTGAGGATATTCAGGAAGAAGATGTTGACACTCCCCCTGTGCCTGAGTCACCAGAAAGCTATGACATAAACCCTCCCTCCGACCCTCTCAAAGTGGAACCGATCATTTCCCTCAATGCTCTCACCGACTTCTCTGCCCCCCAAACCCTCAAGTTAATCGGTTACATCAAGCACTGAAAGGTCATCATTCTGGTTGATAGTGGAAGCACCCACAATTTTATTCATCACCGCATTGCCCAAGAAACCCATTGCTACATCCATGTTGTCAACAATTTCCAAATCATGATCGCCAATGGTGGTTCTATGAAATGTGGCGGGCGCTGTGAAAATGTGCGTCTCCAAATAGGTGACTACCACCTAAAATCCATATGTTTGCTTGACATGGGCGGTTGCGACATTGTGCTGGGTGCGGACTGGCTAAGGACTTTGGGTCCCATTCTCATGGATTTTCAAAACTTAACCATGCAATTCAACTAAGGAGGCCACCAATATAAATTTCAAGGCATCACTGCTGGTTCACCTAAGGTCACCAGTTCTCATCGCATGGAAAAACTGCTCAAAAAAGGTCATTCTGGTGTCATTTCCCAACTCCACGCCATACAAGCTACAGAGACCCCACCAGTGCCACAAGACATCCAAGCCCTCCTTTATAAACATCAAACAGTATTTTCCACTACCCAAGGACTCCCTCCTTCCTGCGGTGTCCATGATCATTCCATTCCCCTTGTCCCAGGAAGCCTTCCCCCCAATATACGTCCATATCACCACTCCTTTGCACAAAAAAATGAAATTGAAAAAATGGTCGAGGAACTCCTTATTGTCGGAGTCATCCATCCTAGTACGAGCCCTTACTCCTCTTTGGTCGTCATGGTACTGAGGAAAGAAGGTTCTTGGAGAATGTGTCCTGACTTCCGTTCTCTCAACAAACTAACCATCAAAGACAAATTTCCCATTCCTGTCATTGATGACCTCCTGGATGAATTGAGTGGCGCCCAATTCTTTACCAAACTTGATCTTCGTTTGGGATATCACCAGATACGTATGAAAGAGGCCGACATTTCCAAGACAACCTTTCTCACTCATGAGGGCCACTACGAGTTTTTGGTCATGCCCTTTGGTTTGTGTAACGGCCCCTCCACCTTCCAGAGCCTCATGAACCATGTCTTCCACCCTTTTCTCCGTCATTTTGTCTTAGTTTTCTTTGATGATATCCTCATCTATAGAAAAACCTGGATAGACCATCTTACTCATGTGGATCAAGTTCTCCACCTACTCTCTTAGCACCAACTTTTCCCGAAACAGTCCAAATGTGCTTTTGGTGCCTCAGAAGTAGAATACTTGGGTCATCTGGTGGGAAAGGATGGCGTCAGGGTGGACCCGAAAAAGATTGAACCTATGCAAGACTGGCCGCACCCAAAGACTCTCAAAGGCTTGCGTGGATTTTTGGGCCTCACAGGGTATTATCGCAAGTTCGTTAAGAACTACGGAAAGATTTTAGCACCTCTCATGGCTCTCCTCAAAAAGAAATCTTTCACTTGGACTCCAGCAGCTGCTTAAGCTTTTCAAACCTCGAAGACGGTCATGTGCACCACTCCGGTTCTGGCCCTTCCCGAATTCACAAAGACCTTTGTGTTGGAATGTGACGCCTCAGGGAAAGGAATCGACACTGTCCTTATGCAAGAGGGTCAACCTTTGGCCTTCACTAGCAAGCAACTGTCTGAAAAGAATCTGGGCAAACCCATTTATGAAAAAGAAATGTTGGCGATTCTGCATGCCGTTGAGTTGTGGCGTCCGTATCTCTTGGGGCAATGCTTCCAAATTAAGACAGACCATCAAAGCCTCAAGTAATTTCTGGAACAACGCATTTCCTCCCAGGAACAACAAAAATGGGTGACCAAGCTCTTTGGATATGATTATGAGATCATTTACAAGAAGGGAAAAGACAATGTCGTGGCGGATGCACTGTCCCGGAAATATGAAGATGAAGGATCCCTTTTTTCTCTTTCCTTCATTGTACCTAATTGGCTCCAAGCTGTGCGCCAGGAATGGCTTCAAGATCCCAAACATTCGCATCTGATCCAGAAACTACAGAATAAGGCTCCGACTCCCCTAGGGTACTCCTGGCTCCAGGATGAGCTTCGATACAAAGGTCGCTTGTATTTAAGTAAACAATCCAAGCTCAAATCCACGGTGCTTTCTGAGATTCATGCTACACCCACAGCGGGACACTCAAGGTGCTGTGTTTGGAAACATATCTGAGGTGCTTTGCCTATGAAAAACAACACCGGTGGGCTCAATGGTTACCCCTCGCCGAATGGTGGTACAACACTACATACCATACAACCACTCGCACGACTCCTTTTGAAGCAGTATATGGACAAAATCCACCTTTAGTTCTCTCATACTTACTGGGTACCTTGAAGGTCCAGGTGATTGACCAAACACTTACAGTCCGAGAGGATATCCTTCGTACCCTTAAAGAGAACTTGGCCATGGCACAGAATAGAATGAAGTAGCAAGCATATCAAGGTCACTCTGAACATCAATTTGCAGAAGGGGATCAGGTGTTTATGAGACTACAACCATATAAGCAAAATTCCCTCAAGACTGAGCATTTTCAGAAGCTAGCACCCAAATTCTATGGCCCTTACACAGTTCTCAAGCGTGTGGGACAAGTCGCATATCAGTTAGCTCTACCCAGTCAGTCGAAGCTACATCCTGTTTTTCATGTTTCATGCTTGAAGAAGGTGATTGGAACCAGGTGCCAAATTCAAACCAACCTTCCAGAGTTAGCTGAAGAAGGATCCATTTGGCTACAGCCAGAAGCAGTTTTGGACCAGCGTGAGTGTCGCCTGCGTTAGAGAACCATCAAGGAAGTGATAGTACAATGGAAAGATATGACTCCAGCAGATGCCACTTGGGAACCGGCTACGATTCTGCAGTAGTTTCCACATCTCAAGCCTTGAGGACAAGGCTGTTTTTAAGGGGGCATACATGTTAAGGTCCTAACCCGCACATAGGTAGATCAATGTATTCGGATGTAATACAGGTCAATATTAATAAGGCCTTTCAATAAAATAGAATAAGGCGGATGTAAGAAGACCTAATAGAAGCTTCTGCTTCTAGAAGGATCTTCCTCTAGATGCTTCTCTTGATAGAGATATTTAGTATAAATAAGGGTCGAGGGTATGAGAACCCTAGCTTGGAGATTATTGTAACAGAGCGCTACTCGATTGGAGGTTGCCCCCTCGAAGAGGCCTGTGAACATTGCTTTCTGAATCAAAGTGCTTTCTCTATTGTTGTTTCGTATATCATTTCTGTGTATTGTGAAGATTATGCTGGATATTTTATTGTTATTCTGCCATTTCTAGCATTTTATTTCTGTTCTGCATATTTTATATATCTGGTATCTTGCAGTATCCTTCAGAATGTTTAGGGAACCATCAGTTATAGGACCCACTATGTAGAAAGTTGCAAGTTGGATCTCATTGGATTCACATATTCTGACTAGGCATGCGACATCAATGATCACAATTCCACATCTGGATAAAATCTCAGGTTGGGTTCAGGTCCTATCTGTTGGTTGAGCAAGGAGTCTATTATTGCTCTATCTTCAGTCGAGGCCGAGTATAGAGAAATAGTTAACATTACCATCTAGGCATTGTGGCTACATAAATTCCTTATAGAGTTGGGCATCCAGTTCCACAGACCAAATTTCATTTGGTGTGACAACCAAAGTACTCTTAAGTTTTGCATAGACCCAGTGCAGTGGAAGTAGACAAAGCATATCAAAATCCATATGCACAACATCAGAGATCTAGTCCACAAGAGGATCATCGACCTGCATTTTAGTCCTTCTTCTGAATATACTAATGACATATTCACCAAGACCTTCACTGAGCAAAAGTTTCACTCTCTACACGATCGCCTTCGAGTGAAGGGCACAATTGCTTAAAAATTGTCTTCTCTTCGTTTGATGCATTGTATCTTGAGGAGGTTTTTTTTCCATGAGGTTTCCCCTCTTTCCTCACTTTATTTTTAGTGTTCATTAGCTTCATTGTTCATGGGTACCTAACATGGACTTATTTTCCAGGACCCATTATTCATTACCCCATAGTAGTGTTCAGGGGGGGTGTTGTAGATATTGCACACACCTAAGATATTTTTTCTTATTTGCCTATGTTTATTAGTAATTATTGAGGGTCTCCTATTTTTTAGGAACCTCTCCTGCATTCTAGGAGAGTATTCTCTTTAGTTTAGATCCAGTTACACTTAGATAGACTAGTGGAAGTCACTCATTCATGGAAATATTAGTTTTATCACCAACAATTCCATGTGATTCTCTCACTTCCACATGCGTGACTTAGTTAACTAAATACCACATGACTATTGGCCCTCGACCAAGTTTTGGGGAAACCTTGGTCATATTAGAACCACTTTTTGGACTTTGACAGGCTGGTTGAAGATGGCGCACCCAGGCAGAGATGAGATTTTGGATATCACTTGTTTTGCGAGCTATGTGGACCCAACAAGGGGTTCGTTAGGGTTTTTGTAATGGGTTATGGGATGTCGGCCCATGGGGTTACCCATGATTAGGCATTTTTGTAAGAAAGTGTAAAAGTATAAATAAGTAAGAATGTAATGTAGAAAGCATTCAATATCTTGCAAGGCTAAGACAGGCTGGTCGAAGATGGAGCACCCAGGCGGAGCTAAGATCGTGGATCTCACTTGTTTTGCGGGCTATGTGTACCTAGCAATGGGTTCATTAGGGTTTTTGTAATGGTTATGGGATGTCGTCCCATGGGGTTACCCATGATTAGGCCTTTTTGTAAGAAAGTGTAAAAGTATAAATAAGTAAGAATGTAATGTAGAAAGGAGACAATAGCTTGCAAGGCTAAGTGCACGTAGTTTTGAGTGCTTTGCGCAACAAAATATGTATGTAAGGCTCTGTGCCTTGACCTAATTTTGGGAAGGAGGATCCGGTGCTCAGTGCACAGATATCCTTTCCTCTGCGAAGTTGGGCTCTGTGGCTTAGTGCACATGAGCAAATGAATGTAAGAGCTTGAAGACTAATAAAGAAGAAGAAGAAGTTGGTGGACGTAGCCCCACACTGGGGTGAACCACATATATCTTGTGTTGATGGTTTTCTTTGTGCTATGTTATGTTTCCATTTATCTGGTTAGAGATTTTGTTATTATGTATGTTATATACATCTATGAATTCTTAGTGATTTATTTATATTGAATGTGGTAGATCTAACTTATGATGCTATGTGCGATGTGTATGCTGTCATTGTTACTATGCTGATCTGTACTTAGGGTTTGATATGTGATGTGAATAATACTAATGGGTTGATGCATGTTGTTCCTAAGTAATCCGTAGAAGTGTTATAATCACAGATCTGTGACCCAGCTCGGTGATAAACACTTGATTCATGTAACCCCTCCTGCCTCTGCCTCGGGTGAGACTTCACCTACTTCGCAGGTGTTGACGAAAGGGCCGGTAGTTAGGGTTGTATTGGTGTGTTGTTGAAGCATTGAACCCTGGGTCTTCCCCTGTGCGAACAAATGGTTCTGTTGTCGGGACCTGAAACTATGATTGCTGGGAATTGAAGTAAAAGAGAAGCTCTGTGCGTAGATCTACTGCTTTAGTGCACAATATTCTACTCATCTTGCGAATCTTTGTGACAATAGAGGAATCTGATCTGAAGAAAAGAGGTAAGATATTAAAAGAGGTAAAGCTTTGTACTTTGATAAGAGTAAGATAAGTGAAATTTTTTGTTTCAAAAGCATGAATTTAAGTATGTTTAATAGATTCTGTCCTAGTCTGAAAACTAGGGCACAGTTAGAAGAAAGAGTTGATTTGAATAAATTTGATAGAAATAAAGAAAGATATGTTATTCCTATGCATAGAAAGAATTTTTGGACTAATAAGTGGATGCAGGAACCTAGAAAGAATTTTTGCAGATTGCAGGTCCAACATTGTGATCCTAGTGCGCAGTACAAGAAAGGTTGGGGAACATTTAAAAGAAGGAGAGGATTGACATTGTGTTATAACTACAGAAGACCGAGACATATTGCTAAGGAATGCCCTGGCACATGTCCTATTTGTATTTGTTGCAAAATTGTTGGTCATGAAGTTAAGGATTGTCCAAGGATGATTGCTAAAGTTGAAAGGATGAACATGAGACAAGAAAATTATGAAGGAATTCAAGAGACTAAGATCATGTTAGAGAATCACAAAGATAAATAATCAGAGAAAGCTCAGACTATGTTATTATAGTTGAAAGAAGCGATGAATGATCACAAAGATGTCAGTTTACCAAAGATATTAAAGGTAAAAGAACACATAAGTGAAAGAATAGGATACTTCGACGTAGACTGTGTCTTGGATGGGGAAACACAAGTGAATATTATGACATAAGAAACTGGGAAAATTTTGGGAAAGCCTATTGTGATACCTTCATTGGGAAGGATAGGATTGTTTAAAGGAAAGATGATAACCCTATGTGGAAGAGTTACTAATGTACCTATTATTATTCATGGAACATTGACTGAAGAAGAATTTGAACTCATTAAGTTTGTTGAGAACAATGCCCCTTTCCCACCCTTGTTAGGAAAGACTTGGATTGAGAAGGATAGGCTCAAAAGGAAAGCAGAGGAAGAAGCTACAGAAAAGAAAAAGTAAGAACTAAGGGATTTCATAGCTAGAAAAATAGATCGACTGATAAAAGAATGAGAAGTTAAGTTGAAGTAACAAAAGGCAAGAGAATTAGCTATCGAGGTTGAAAGAACACAAGAAGGTTTGAAGGACCTATCCATGCAAGAAAGGAGTACATCCACCCAAGAATTAATAAGAGAAGAGATATTAACTTCGAACCCTTTGAGAACAAATCAACAATGTGAAGTCACTTCACTAGGAGAAGATAATAATAAGAATGGAAAGAGAATTCTAGAAACAGTTAGAGAAAATCAGATCACAGGAAAGAAGGCAAGGAAGCTCAATAAGAAGAAGGATAAGTTGGAAAAGCTGCAAGAAGTTACAGAGAACAAATGGAAGACTTCGCAGGAGGAAGGTTTGCAGGAATTGAACCTCGTCGGAACAACATGACCACACAGAATTGGACTTCACCATGGCGAAGCTATATGACTGTTGGAGGCGCCCCACCCATTGGAACGATGCTCCAGAACGGCTAGAAAACACAATTATGGGCGAATAGACCTCCATTGGATGTTGATACCACTCCATGATGGACAGATTCGTATTGATGGAATCATTCCTGCCCATTGGAGGAATCCGTTACGACACTCGCTTATTTAACTCATCAGACGCTGCACCAGGACCACTTTTTTCCACCCATAATTATGTGAGCTAATAAAGAATTGATTGTGTCTCGAGATGTGATTTCAGAACCTAGACATCGCCATATTCTTTTTTACCTCACCTGTCTATTCACCTACCCCGACCTGTCCGTTTAAAAGTGAGAATGTCGGGCGAATAGAATGAGTTAGATAAGTCTATCGAGGAGGTTCTTAAGAAGTTTATGGCTGACAGAGATATGTCTGAAGGTATTAAGGCATCGTCGACTAGGGGACTGCAGGCTCCCCCTTCAACTGCACGACACTATAGATGTGCTAACCTCGTGAATGAGAAGAAAAGTAAGCATCGCGACAATCTAGCTCATGCGAAGAAGATCCTTTCGATATTACCAAATTATATCCCACATTTAGTTGGCACGGTTAATCGTGACAACATCCCATGGGACTTTGAATACACTTTTATCACCGCATACATCCCGAAGGGGATACGCGTAGGTGGAATCCAGTTGGGACAAATCCCTTCCCTGAAGAACAATGAATTTAAACTTGGAGACAAAAAGAACTACGCCATGCTTGCAACTCACCGATACTTAATGAAGACCACTGGGAAGAAGCCTCACATTGTTGCCCAGTCGTGGATAAAGGAGCTGACGCAGTCCACTACACTCAATGTAATGAAGATTCCTAATTTTGGCCGACATAAGGAGGTTAACACTTGTGTTAAACTCCTCTTGTCGTGCTATCATGGTGGATACCTGTGGCTTGACAGGAAGATTAGTGTGGACCAATGCTGATCCACTTGATCACATGATTGAGCATGCAAGGACCCAACCCTCAGCATTTCTACCTAGGGAAGGCCTCAGACCGCTCCCTGGCATAGCGCATAAAGGACGCATATGGAGAAGTTGAAAAATGAAAGCGAGGCTACAAGGTAGTATCTATCCAAGATAGAATAGTGCGCCTTGCTTGCCAACTCATAGATGGAAAGCTTGTTAGAAAGAACCACCCCACACAGGTCATCGGGTTCATGGTGGACCTTGTAGGGAAATGCGCGGAGGGAATGCAGATGAATTGGGTGAGTTACCTCGTCAACAAGCTTGAGAAAAAATGCCACGAAGCACAGGATCAGGGATACAAGTTCCACTTCAGCTAGCTACTAGTGATGATTGCATTTGTTGCTTGGAAAATGCTTGAGGGATAAAACTTTCCAGAAATTGAACCATCGGAGCCATTGGCAGCTAGATTTTCTACACTATGGTATACAAATGACATGTCAATGCAATGGCAGTTGAATGCAATGTTCCATGCGTACTACTAGCAACTGAAGGTTTCCATAGAGTCATTCCCGTGCATGACACCACACACCTTGCACCAGTACAGATCGATCGCTAAGTTCCACACAGATCGACATTTCATCTATATCACTGCGCGTAGGGATGAGAGCAATGAAGAGTTATAGTCTTATTATAAGATGACCGCCGAAGACATGGAGAATATCACCGAGGAATGGTCGGAGGAGTTTCTTGTACCGGTTGAAAATGCATAACTCTTCTATGCTGATATCATAGGAATCCCCTTGGTCACTCAGGTCGAGCATGTCGGAAAAAACAGTGTGAAGAAGAAGAAGAAAAAGGCATAAGTCCATAATATAGGAATTGATGAGGAGAACAACGCCTCAAAAGAAGATGGATCTGGCTCACCAGGAGGAGAAGACAAAGTAAATGGAAAAGGAGGAGGGGATGAAGGAGAAAAACAAGGAAAAGGCGAAGCTACACCGCCGAAGGATCCCCCTACCGAAACAGAAACACTGAAGAAGAGGAAGGTTTCTTTGCAGAAAACTTCAGCAAGAAAGAATACCTGCGCGAGTAAGTCCCATATGGAGGCCATGCTCATAGAGGATGACATTGGGTTGGTCTGTGGAGTGATGGAGGATGCATCTGAAGATCTCTTGCATAGATATGGAGCGAAGCAGGAGGAGATGTATGAGAGAATCGAAAAGGAACTGAAGGAAATGCAATAGGCTATTTGATCTGTCCACGCAGTGCCTACTGCACCTTCCTCATCGGAGACCACATAATTGGGGGATGAGCCTGCCCAATTAAGAAGATTAGAAGATGTGATAGAGGCTCGGATTCAGAAAATACAAGAAGTAAAGGAGAAGGCTACAAAAGCCTTGAAGCAAGAGAAAGAGGAAGTATTAGAGCAACTACGAGTTGCGCGGTACTGTGTAATCGCTTATGAAAACGAGAAAGATGAAATTCAGGCGATGCTCAAGGAGGACAAAGAAAAGATATAGAGAGAAAAGGACCATCTGCTCGCAGAGCAGACTGCGGTCAAAGAAGCAGTGAATAAAACACTTCACTATGCGCCAGGCTTGGCACAGGAGGAACATGAATCAGTCGAGGTTCAAGTGGTGAAGCTCGTTGAGACCATCCAACAACTTCAAGCGAGGATAATAGAGCTAGAATTCAAAGAAGTGCCAAGCACTCCACAAGAAGTGCATGACTAGAGAGAAGAAACTACTAAGAACGTAGTAGGAAGGATTAGAACCCTTGCTTCAGAGTGCAAATAGTTGAATGATCGAAGTACGCAGACTTATGAACGCCTCATAGAATATCCAGAGCTGAGAAAACTGGAAGTGCAACTACAGGAGGCGCAAAAATAGGCATTCACCGTGTAGGCGCATATGAAGTTACTCACTACAGTCGAGAGTAGGAAGATATCACAGGAACAATGCGCAACCCAACAACAAATTAATGCCATGCAGGGCAGAGTAATGGAAGTCAGATAGAAGCTGCAACCAATGTAGGATGAAGCCTGCAAAGTGTTTGAAGAGATTGAAGGAGAAGGATCACAGTTAGACCAAGTGGTTGCGAAAGTGGAACAATGCCTGGAAGGGCCTATTACAGATCAAATGATCCAAGAGCTCACTAAGAAGGAGGCTCAGGTGAAGCAGCAAGTCGAGGCAGCTCGAGTGAATCTCGAGGCTTTGCAAGAATCATTGCCTAGACCCGAGTGACTCGGGACGAGTCATAGGTGAGTGTTGGGGGGATGTTTTGTGGACTATGTGGAACCAACAAGGGGTTGATTATGGTTTTTTTAATGGGTTATGGGATGTCGGCCCATGGGGTTACCCATGATTATGAATTTTTGTAAGAAAGTGTAAAAGTATAAATAAGTAAGAATGTAATGTAGAAAGGAGTCAATATATTGCAAGGCTAAGTGCAAGTAGTTTTGAGTGCT
>ML794155.1:291241-318902 GCA_009831015.1 Picea engelmannii
TTGGACATGAAGTTTTAGATTTCCCTAGAATGATTGCTAAAGTTGAGAAGATGAACATGAGACAAGAAAACCATGAGGAAGGTCAAGAGACTAAGAATATGCCAAAGAACCAGAAAGAATATGAAGCGATATTATTGCAGATGTAAGAAACATTGAATGATCACAGAGACATCAGTTTATCATAGATCTTGAAAGAGAAAGAGTGCATAGAAACAAGAATATGAGACTTGACATAGACTGTGTATTGGATGCAGAAAAACAGGTGAACTTTATGCCAGAAAGTACTTGGGAAATTTTGGGAAAGCTTGCTATGATTCCTTCATTGGGAGGAATATGATTGTTTAAAGGAAAGATGATAACCCTATGCAGAAGACTTACTCATGTACCTATGAGTGCTCATGGAACATCAACAAAAGAATAATTTGAGGTCATTAAGTTTGTTGAGAACAACGCCCCTTTTGCACTTCTGTTAGGAAGGACTTGGATTGAGAGAGATTAGATCCGAAGGAGAGAAGAAGAGGAAGCTATAGAACAAAAAAAACTAGAATTAAGGGATTTCATGGCTAAGAGAATAGCGTGATTAATATAATAACAAGAGGATAAGTCAAAGCAAATGAGGGCCAAAGACCTGGCTGTTGAAGTCAAAAGAACACAAGAAGGCTTAAAGAACTTATCCATCCAGAAGAGAAAAACACCTACTCCAGAAATAGTAAAAGAAAAAGCATTACCCTCGAACCCTGTGAAAGACCCTCATCAGTGCGAAGTTACTATGCTAAGAAAGGATAAGAACATGAATGGAAAGAGGAATCCAGAGATGCAAATCATCGGAAAGAAATCAATAAATCTCAATAAGAAGAAAGCAAAGCTAGAAAAATTACAGGAGTTCCTAGAGAGGACTTCGCAGAAGGAAGGCTTGCAGAACTTGAACCTCGTTGGAATAGTAGAACAACACCGATTGACACTTCACCATGACGAAGAAATATGAGCATTGGAGGCATCCTGAATGTTAGAATGATGCCCCAGAATGGATAGAAACACAATTATTACCAGAAAGATTTCCATTGGACCGTTGGGACCACGCCATAACAGATGGAATTGTATTGATTGAGGCATTCCTGCCCATTGGAGGAGTCCGTTACGATGTTGTCTATTTAACCCGTCGAATGTTGCATCGAGGACACTTTTGCAAATTGTGATTATCTGAGCCCAAAAAGAAATAATTGCTTTCACACAGTGCTTATTGAGACCTCGCCACCTGTTCTGCTTACCTTGAGAGTTTGTCCACCTATCCGAAACATTTAATCATGAGCGTTCATGTTGAGCGACCTTAGCACAGTAGAGAAATCCGTCCAAGATATTTTTATCGACTTCATGGTGGAGAAGGTCATGTTAGAAGGAGCACAGGCCTCATTGACAAGAGGATTTCAAGACTCCCCATTGACTGCACGTTGATCTGGGCCATCCCAAATTGCGACAGAGAAACAGAGCAAGCATCGCGACGACTTGGTGAACGTGAAGCTCATCCCATCGGTCTTGCCTGACTATATCCCGCCTCTAGCTAGCATAGTTAGTCATGATAGTGTACCGAAGGAATTCGACTATACACTGATCATTGCATACCTCCCAAAGGGGATACACATAGTTGGACTGCAATTGGGACATATTATGATGCTAAAGATCAATGATTTCAACTTGGGAGACCGCAAGAATTATGGAATGATCGCACCACATAAGTACTTAACAAAGACAACGGGGAATAATTCAAAGATAATCCCCCAGCCATGGACCATGGAAATCGCAGGATCAACCATCTTTAATGTGATGAAGATACCACACTTCGATAGACATCAGGAGGTTAACGCGTGCATTAAACTCCTCCTGTGATGGTACCATGGCAGTTACCTGTGGTTGGATAGGCGCATCACTGTAGATCCGACGCTAATCCACTGGATCATTGGATTGATCATGCAAGGACCGGACCCTGAGGACTTTTACCCAGGAAAGGCTGCAGATCACGCCCTGACGCAATGAATAAAGGACACCTACGATGATGTGGAGAAAGGAAAGAGGGGCTACAGGTTAGCCTCCATCCAAAATGGCGCAGTGTGCCTAGCTTGTTAGCTGATAGCAGACAAGCTTGTCAGGAAGAATAGACCGACGTAGGTCACAGGGTTTGTCGTCAACCTTGCAGGAAAGTGCGTTGAAGGCATGCAAATGAACTAGGCGAGCTACCTCATCAACCAGTTGGAGAAAGATTGTCATGAAGCGCAATACCAGGGCTATGAGTTTCACTTTAGATGGTTGCTGATTCTCGTTGACTTCATCGCTTGGGAGATGCTGGAGGGAGAAAAATTCCCTAAAGTCGAGTCGTTTGAACCACTGGCCAAGAGGTTCACTACCCTCTGGTATTCAAGAGACATGGCGAAGCAATGGCAGTCCAATGAGGTGTTCCACACCTACTACTTGCAGCTGAAGAGGGGCATTGAATCCTTCCCTCGCATGATGCCGAATACACTTCATAGATTCAGGACAATAGAAAAGTTCCGCGCTAACAGACACTTCATTTACATCACTGTGCGTGGAGATGAACACAAGGAAGAGCTCCAGTCCTATTACAAACTCACCGAGGAAGATATGGAGGAAATAACCAAGGAATGGCCTACATAATTCCTTGTACTAGTCGAACATATAGAACTCTTTGACACCGACCTCATCGGAAGTCTTGTCATCACCCGCGAAGAGTATGATGGACCCAACAACATCAAGAGGAAGAAGAAGGAATAAGTACAAGAAATGCACATCGCATCTGAGGATACTACACCAGATTCACCTGAAGGGGGAGGAGGTGACAAAGTAGACAAAGAAGAGGATGAAGGGGAAGAAGACAAGCAAGAACAGGGCAAAGTAACACCACCGAAATATCCCCTTACAGAGATGGAGACATACAAGAAAAGAAAGGTTTCTCCAAATAAACCCTCAACGCGGAAGAAGTCACGTGCCAATAAGCCCCACTTACAGACTATACTTACGGTGGATGATATTGACCTCATCATCATAGTTGTATCAGACACTTCCGAGGACATTTTGCAGTGAAGCGAAGCCAAACAAGAGACAATGTATGACCAGATCGAGGCAAAGCTCAAAGGGGTACATCAGGCTCTTTATTCGAGCCGTGCAGTATCTACTGTGCCTTTGTCATCAGGGGGCATAGAAGTAGGAGATGAGCCTTCCCAATTACGTAGAGTAGCATATGCGATAGAGTATTAACTTCGTCGGGTCCAGGAAAAAAAAGAGAAGGCCACATAGGCTCTGAAGCAAGCAAAGGAGGAATCCCTAGAGCAACATCAGGTTGTGTAGCAAGAGACATATGACCTCCAGGTGAAGTTTGCAAAGGATAGAGAGCAGCTCCGGAAAGAAAAAGAACAACTGATCACATAGAAGATTGGAGTTAAAGAAGCAGTCACTAGAGAACTTCGCTTTGTGTTGTGATTGACACAGATTGAAGAGGAAACAACTAAGAGACAAGTGGGGAAGCTCACTGAATCCATTCAGCACCTCCAAGCAAGAGTAACATAACTAGAATTGCAAGCAGTGTTAAGCACCGCGCAGGAAGTGAGAGATCAGAGGGAAGAAACTGCCTGGAGCGGAGTCAGAAGAATCAAGGCATTGGCCTTAGAATGAAAATAAATCAACAATCGAAGTGTGCAAACTTATGAGGGCCTTGCAGAGGACCCATAACAAAGGACATTGGAGTCACAACTCCAAGAAGCCAAGCAACAAGCAACGACAATACATGCACAATTCAAGCTACTATCAACGATTGAGAATATGAAAAGGTCACAAGAACAACGCGTAGTTCAACAATAGGTCCATGCCATCCAGATTAAAGTCATGGAAGTGACCCAGAGACTTCAGTCGGTACAAGACGAAGCCTGCACACTTTTTTAGGAGATCGAAGGACAAGGCACACAACTGGAACAAATGGTCACCATAGTGGAATAGTGCTTGGAAGGACCTGTCACTGAGAAAATCATTCAGGAGTTCACCGAGGAGGAGGCTTTGGTGAAGCAGCAAGTCGAGGCAGCTTGAGCCAAGATCGAGGCTTTCGAAGTAGAGTTTCCCAGATTAGAGTGACTCAAGACGAGTCACAAGTGAGTGTTGGGGGCTTGTTGGCCTTCGACCAAGTTTTGGAGAACCTTGGTCGTGTTTGACCATTTTGGGACTTCGATAGGTAGGTTGAAGACGGAACGCCCAGGCGAAGCAAAGATCGTGGGATGTGACCCCATTTTTATGGGATTTTTAGGTTTAGGGATTATGTAAAGGGTATGGGATGTCAGCCCATGGGTTTACCCATGCTTAGGCCACATATGTAAATGTATAAATAAGTAGCTAGGCATTGTAAGAAGCATGAGATAAGAGAAGACCTAAGTTTTCTTTGTTCAAGATATGTAAAGGTTTCTGAGTGTGATTAGTTGTAAAGGCTCCATGCATACTATGTGTTGAGAACTTGCAGAGTTAAGTGAAAGTGGTTGTAAGAAGGCTCTGTGCTATAACAAACTCGGGGAAGGAGGATTTGGCGAAGTGCGTGCAGATCTCCTGTCCTATGCGGAGTAGGTTTTGAGGCTCTATGCATGTAAGAGGATTGAAAGAAGATAATAAAGAAGATGAAGAGTTGGTGGACGTAGCCCCACACTAGGGGTGAACCACATATATCCTGTGTTGTGACTACTTTGTGTTATTGATGTGATTTATGCCTAGTGCAAAATCTTTATGTATGTTAGATACATCTGATGTAGTATATTAGTGCTTATTGATATGAATGAATGCTAGATCTGATATATTTCTATGTTCTAAGTGCTTGGATGTGTTAGATCCTGTTGAATACTGCATTGTTCTGTAATTTGGGTTTTACCTGCGATGTGAATAAAGGGTTAAAGACTAATGAATATTAACTGCTAAGTGCTCTGTTAAGTATTGTGATCATAGATCTGTGTCCCAACTAGGTTGTATACACTTGAATCCTACAACCCCCCTGCCTCTACCTCATGTGAGACTTCATCTTCTTTGCAGGTGTTTCCGAAAGGGCCAGTAGTTAGGGTTTTGTTGGTGCGTTGTTGAAGCATTGAACCTTGGATATGCCCCTGTGCCAACACTTCGCCTTGGGAAGGAGAATGAGCGGGGTTGTTGTTTGTGGCACCTGGAGATGAAGTCATTATTACTTTCTCATACAGATTACAATGGTACATTGACTATACCAATAATGTATGCAAATATGAAGCTCTCGTCTTAGGATTAGAGGCTGCCAGGAAGTTGAAAATAAAAAATCTAGTAGTTTACGGTGATGCATAATTAATTGTAAAACAGATAAGGAAACAATATCAAGCCAAACATCTAAGGATAAGGTCATACAGAAACTGTGCCTGGGATTTGATAGAAAAGTTTTCTCATCATTTAATATTCATCATATTCCCAAGGCAGATAATCAACAAGCCGAATCCCTAGCGAAAGCGGCTACTACTTTTATGCCACCTACCATCTTGAAGCTAAAGTATCACATAGAAATGAGGCACAAGACTTCAATACCAAACAATGTTCAACACTGGCAGGTCTTTGCAGACGATGAGTAGATCAAGCAGTTTCTAGAAATGGTGGATGAATTTTCGGAAATGCACATCGACCAGGTAAATCAGAATCACCCTACTTGGATCATGTAGGAAGATGAATATCCTTATAGGTTCCAGGATAAGATCGCTAACCATCACATGTTGGTGCTAAAAAACAATCAGATTTGTAAGGGTTTGATTCCATTAGAAATATTATTTGATCAGGACGATATACCCCTAAATTCTACCCTGCAACCTCAACCCGAAGAGGTTGAAGATTGTGATATAAGTACTAAGGAAAACCCTAAACTGGTCAAAATATCTAAATACCTTCCACCTGAAGCGAAAAGTAAATATGCTGAGTTACTCAAACAATACAAAGATGTCTTCGCCTGGTCTTATGACGAACTAAAAACTTATGATACCATTGTCATCGAGCATAAAATCCGTTTAAAGAAAGGCATCAAGCCCTTCGGAAAAATCTTAGACAGATAAACCCTATACTCTTGCCTATAATAGAAAGGGAGGTAAAAAAGCTCCTGGATGCAAAGATTATTGTTCCACTCAGGTATTCCGAGTGGGTAGCTAACTTAGTTCCAGTCACGAAAAATAACAGTGAAATCAGATTGTGCGTAGATTTCAGGAAGCTAAACAGATCATCCCTTAAAGACAATTATCTTCTCCCTAAAATGGATCACGTTCTAGAAAAAGTGGTCGGGGCTAACCGAGTGTCTATGATTGACGTCTTTTCAGGTTACAATCAAATTGTGGTCCATGAAGATGACAAAGAGAAAACCGTGTTTACCACTTCATGGGGTACTTTCATGTATGAAAAAATGGCATTCGGTCTGATGAACACAGGGGCCACCTTTCAAAGAGCAATGGACATAGCCTTTGTCGGTGAGAGAGATAATTTTGTCATTATTTATCTCGATTATTTAACTGTTTTTTATAACTCAGATGCATAGCACTTGGTACACCTCAAACAAACATTCAAAAAATGCAGAAAATTTAGTTTGTCACTTAACCCTAAGAAATCCCATTTTTCAATGCAAGACGGTAAACTCTTAGGCCATATAGTATCTAGAGAAGGAATCAAAATCGATCCAAAAAGGGTTGAAGCTATAGACACAATCAATATTCCTAGAAACAAAAAGGAAATTCAGTCTTTTTTAGGAAAATATTTTTTTTTAAGAAGATTCATTCCAAATTTCGTTGAAATTGTTAAATTGATTACAAATATGCTAAAAACAGACAGCGAGGTCAAATGGACAACTGAATCTAAAGAATATTTCGAATGCATCAAGAAGGTAATAAGAGAAGCACCGATGTTGGCTAGCTCAGACTACATGAAAGAGTTCTTGATCTTTTCATTCGCATCCGAGCATACTTTCACAATCATGCTCTTACAGAAGAGCGATGAAGGTTTCGAGCAACCGATAGCATTTTTTAGTAAAAGCCTCAGAGACGCCGAGTTGAAATATGATATACTGGAAAAAAAAGCATACACTATGGTGAAGGCCCCCAAAGCTTTCAGGAATTACGTGCTGCACTCCAAAATAATTTCCTACGTACCAACCAACTCTGTTAAAGATATATTGGTTCAACCTGATAGTGACAGAAGGAGGGGCCGATGGCTAGCCAAGATTCATGAATTCGATCTTGATATAAAACCCACTAAACTAGTCAAAGGTCAAGGCTTGGCTAAGCTGTTAGCCGAATCGAATTTCAGAGCACTCAGGATAAATCATCTGCAATCTTACGGAGAACTTCCAGACATAGAATAATTTTATGATCAAACACCTACAACTCAGATCCAAGAAAAAATTTCTTCCTTTGCTTGGTATGGCGACATAGTTTCATATCGCCTGACTCTTCAATGCCCAAGTGATATGACTTCTTCTAAGAAAAGAACGTTGAAGTTGCACACGGTAAAATATTGCATCATAGACAACCAAATGTATTGAAAGGATCCCCTAGGATTTTTACTAAGGTGTCTGATAGAATCTGAGATGGAGAATGTTATAAATGAATTCCATGATGGGGTGTGTGGAGGACACCAGCCTGGAGGGAAATGACCTATACAATCCTAAGAGTTGGATACTATTGGCCTAAGTTATTTACTGACATGAACACTAAAGTCAAAGCTTGTAATTATTTTCAACTATTCTCAGGAAAGAAAAATCTTCCCGTACTACCCTTAATCCCAGTCAAAACAGAAGCTTCATTTCAATAATGGGGTCTAGATTTTATCGGAGAAATCCATCCACACTCTAGTGCACAACATAAATGGATTCTAACCACCACAGATTATTTCAGTAAATGGGTAGAGGCCATTTCGACACAAAATGCTACATATTCAGTGGTGATCAATTTTTTAGAAGAAAACATTTTATCAAGATTCGACTGCCCCTGGAAGATAGTCACAAATAATTCCCAAGCTTTCAAATCTACGACGATGGTTAGTTTTTGTCAAAAGTACAAAATTGTACTAGGACATTCCACAACCTACTATCCTCAGGGAAACAAATAGTCGAGTCATCAAATAAGAGCCTGATCACCATAATAAAAAAGGTGCTGGCTGAAAATAAGAAAGCCTGGCATGTTCATTTTAATTACGCTTTGTGGGAAAATCGAATAGGCACTAATAAATTGATTAGAATGTCTCCTTTCCAAATGGTGTATGGTACTGACATGGTCCTCTCCATAAATCTAGCTCTGCATGTGATGAATCTCTGGAAAGATGCGAAGGAAGAACCAAATGATGTTACCAAAACAATAAACCAGTTAGTTGAAGTCCAAAAAAATAGGGCTGAGGTGGATGAGAAACTTTAGAGATATCAAGACAATATGAAATCCCTGTTTGATAAAAAGGCTAAAGATAGGGAATTTCTTCCTGATTACCTAGTTTTGAAGTGAGATGCTAGGAAGGAAGATGCTGGAAAGCATGGCAAGTTTGATAACATCTGGTGTGGGCCTTTCATGATCATAGCTTCTGAGGGAAAGAATTCGTTCTTACTAGAAAACCTTGACGGGAAAGTCCTTAACGCCCCCTTCAATGGGCGTTACCTGAAACACTTCATACAATAATCAGACCCCAAATCACCATTGTACATACCAATTTGATTTTCTTGTTTTGATTTACGGTTTTTCATTTCTTTGGTAAGTTTTTACTTTTACTATAGATACGGCCAATTTTTTTGATTTCATAAAAAACAAAAATATAAAAACAAGTAACATATACTGTTTCTTTTCTGCAAGGGTTCTAACGTTTCTCATGTTTATTTTTAGATATGATACTTACTGATAGTCTAGGGATAAAGAAATATTAGAAACTGACAATCATGTTTCAGAACAATTTCTCACGAAACAGGTGATAAATTAACAATGGTTTTGCTTGAGAATACAAATGAAATCCAAGGTATGAAATTCTATGATCATTGTTGTTCAAACAAAGATGCTGAAAGAAATCTTATAATATCAAAATAAGGTTGCACTCATGTAAAAAATGGTCACCTGATCAAAGATTAGAAAAATCCAAAACTTCAAGTCTTCGAATCAAATGAAAATAATACGAAGGTAAAAAAGAAATAAAATAAAAATAAAATAAACTCGCTAATCAGGAAGTAGTTTTAAGTGGAAGTAAGATCCCATTCAAAACCTCTAATTTTTTGTTCCATTCAACATCTATCATATCAAAAATATTTTATTCTATCTTGATTTGCACTCCCTGACCTTAAATCTCCACAAAAAGATAGAGTTGGCCTTGACTAGGGAAGCCTAAAAAACTAGACCTTCAAAACAAGAGTAGGCAAAAATTTCATGATTCCTCTGATTTTAGTTGAGAGAAAGTATGTCTAGGATAATATTGACTACTTTATCCCTTCTATCACTTTTAAACTGATTAGTTTCTCTAAAGGAGAGTCCCTGTAAATTAAAATCTCCCCGTGATAAATTCCCTGTAGGCAAAGGTGTTTTGAAGGTAAGGAGAGGATTAGTCTAGAGTAAATCAAAGTGAGTTGATAGACCTTCACTGCTAAATTATAAACATATATCATCCCTTGTATGATACATACAAATTGATTGTCCCCACTTCAAAAATATTAAAATATAAGACATATGGTGAAAGGAAATTCATAATCCGATTTCACCCATTTTGTCCAAAAGAGATGAAAGGAAATTCATTTAAATGATTTCCCTCATCTCAACAAACCGCAAATTGAAGTGGTGAAAGGAAATTCAATGGGAAATGTAGATAACTTCACTGGGGTACTGAACATGCTCGCTGACAGTGAAGTAATGTCTATGATATCTGCAAGGTTGTTATACATGCATATAATATACTATGGTAGCTAGTTCTCTTTTTGACAAGATCTACATTCTAAATCAACAAGGGATCACCCCCCCCCCCCNAACTAAATCGTTAAATTTGCTCTACCTTGATGCGAACAAAATAAACCAGAGTCTGATAGCTCAATTAAATTTGTTTTGATTATTTTAAAACAGTCTCGAAATCAGTTTCAGAAAAAAGAAAGCTATAAATAGCCTAAACTCGATATTGATGAACGATCAAGTTTTTGAAAGTTTTCTGAGATACGACTGAAGTCTAATATCCTAATGTTTGTTTTCTCAAAGGTGTTTCCCAAAATCCCAATGATGACTCCATTAACCCAATAAAGGCACTTGGTCTACATTTCTTCCACGTCTCGTAGGGAGACGCGATCCCCAGATGGAGCCTATGTTGGAACACTTTTAAAATTATAAGCCTCAAGCTTTACCCTGTTTATTTTTACTTCATCTCAAAATCGAACTTCAATAATAAATCATTTTTGTCTTCTATCCCTAACAAGTACACAAGGTCCACCGTCGATCCAATTCTCTCATTGATCGAACTATTCCTTTTTCCCAAACGTTTTGGATCCGCCTGAATGTAAAAAAGATCAATACCTCTAGAGACTTGCTTCAGAGTTTCGAGTTTCAGATTTTTGCACTTTGAGTGTTTCACCATGTAGCAAATCCAAAGTCATGATATCCGAAAGGTTTTCAAAGGGTCTTAGTCATCGTACACATATATCTCCCTAAGCCTTGACACATCATTACGAGTAGTGTCCTGTCGAAGCATCCATAAAGTTGTTTTTTCGATACTCGAAGCATATAGATACTAAAAATCTAAACCTGTTTTAAATAAGTTAATCTCGATTAATACTTAATTGATAACTTTGCACTTTCAGAGTTCGGATATTTTCCATCCACTGCACTCAAATATCACAAAGTATGAAACCTTGAAAGTACATGAAGTTAAGAACGATTATTTACTGGATAAAACATGATTAAAATTAATAAATCACTACGCGATTTCGCGTTTCGGGGATCCTGTCTCGAGCAACTACCAAAATCCCGAGGTCCGAAAATATGAAAAAACACTTAACGATAAATGAGATTAACTAATGTGTTAATGAGGATTATCTCTGTAATGTCCCCCACCTCTTGATGAAGAGGTATTGAGGAGACTCAGTGGCCTAGGCATCCCCACTAGGCCATAGTCTCACACTAAGGGGAAAGGTCAACTAGGCTAAGGTTATATTCTTAAGTTGACTTGAGGAAAAGGTAAAAAGGAGTAAAAGATAACTCAATGAAAGAATAGAAGCGTTGGAAGAGTTAACCCTGGGAGTTAATCTAACTCAACAGAGAAATAGAAGAAAAAGTATAAATAGAAGGCTGGGGCGCACCTATGATTCATTCTGGATTTTGGTATTTGCTTGTTATTGTTCTTGAGCATATAGTTTGGGGGTTTTGCTGTTACAAACCCTTGTGAGCAACTCAGTGGTGAAAGACCCACTCACCTTGTTCCAAATCTTGGTCTCAGGGATGAAAGACTCCACCCACACCATTCTACACTCATCACATATCCATCAATAGATTTAGAAAAGCAGCAGGGTCGTACTGTTCAGGAGTTTCCAGCAAGGGCGCATCATTATCTAGAGGAGAGTTCGATCCAGCTGATCAGGATATTCTTTGGGCATTCTGACACTTGGGTTTTACTTGCAGGATCTCAACCATCACTTTGAGGGCTTCCTTGAAGAATTATCATCATCAAATCTACAGCTACAGTTTGGGATGGTTTTCAGGCAAGGAGGACGTTCTGTGATTCAGTGTTTCTCAGATATAGGGATCTCTACCAAGAATCTAGACCTAAAACTTCTCCTATGGGGTTTCCATAGCCCAATCTATATTCCTGGAGAGTTTCAGAGAATATGGAGTCCTTCTTCATCAGAGCCAAGTTATCTAAGGTTCCAGGCATCCAGGAGGGCACAGTTTCATTAGAGGATTCAACATTTGGAGGGGTTAACCTTAGCATTTCGGCTTGAGACTTTAGGAGGGGGATCTTATCACCCTGATCTATCAGTTGGTAGAGTTTGGGCTCATTTGGAGTCTTCCTTCAGTTGGTCCGAATTATTGAGGGTTTCAGCCTTCTACTAGAGCGTGGCATATTCCAACTTGAGGAGTCTGGTATCCATATGGATCAGATCTACTTGGATTGGTATTCACTTCTTATCCAGCCTTTGGAGGCAACTTTTTCATTAGCGGGAACATTTTGTAGTAGCTCATATCTATTATCTATTGGAGCTATCTGAGGATTATTCCAGATTTGCTCTCTATTGTATCTGATTCATGCTTCTTATAATAAAGGTCAGATCTATGCTTGTGTTTTCTATATCTTGAGTATGTTATGATCTTACATGTATTGGATGAATCTAGTATAAACACCATTAAATAACTGAAACAAATTCAATATCCACCTGCACATCAAATACATCAGTGGTAGTTAGTGATTCCAAGAAAAAAATTGGCTTGGGATCATTACAGTGGTATCAGAGCTTTGATCCTCCAAACTTGTGGAGGGATTAGCGCATACAGAGGTACAGTGGGATCTTTATGGGAAAAGGAAGAAACAAGCCAGTGAAACAGAAGTCAAAATGGAGGGTTCAGGAGATGATCGTGAGCCACAAGGCTTGGCCTACTTGGCAGCTGAATTCCACAAGACCCTAAATCTCGCAGAAAGCAAATTAGTCCATCATTTGTAGGAGAGCCAGGAGACAAACCAAAGGGAACAGGTCGAGATCACGGAGACCTTAAAGAAGGTAGATGGAAATCTGAAAAAAATTGATGAGAACCAGATAATAATAACCAAGTTATTGATGCAGATGACTCATAAGGGGAAAGACCCTGAGACGTATGGAAGCAAAGAAGCTAGTGGATCTGGTGGATCCGAGGGTGAGATCAGATATAATCTAGAGAGAGCCCCCAGATATGAAGGAATCCATGGAGGTGGCACGACTTATGGGCACTTGGGTAGCAGGGCTAACCCTCGACCATACATGCCTACGTTCACAGATGAACAAGGGAAACAGGAAGAGGTGGATGATTTTGTTGAGCATATGGCACGATGTACTAAGGAATACTATGGGTTGGATATGCTGATTCAAAGGCAGATGTCCCTGGATCAATATTGCCAACTCAAGTTCAGAAATAAGCCTAGGCCAAACCACAAGAGCAATTTTGAGTTTGAACGAAGAGCAGGGAAGATAGAGATCCCATATTTTGATGGTACGACCAAGATGACAGCACAGGCATGGGTGCAAAAGTTGGACACCTATCTACAACTTAACCCATGAGGGAGATGGAAGCCATCAATTTTTCCACTATGTACTTGGATGGCAAGGCTCATGACTGGTGGTATCATGGACTCACCACACTAGGCCACAATCAGATAGTTTCCTACACAAAATTCACTCAGAGGCTCATTGATAGGTTTGATCAGGGAGATCCCGAGCTACATTTTCGGGAGCTCACACAACTCAAGCAAACAGGTACGATTGAGGCATATATTGATGAATTTCATAGGTTGGCAGCGATGGTACAAGATATGTCCCTGACCAGGCTCATGATGCTCTTCACTGAGGGGTTGATGGAACCCTTGAAGGGTTGGGTAAAGGATTTCAAGCCTACCAACCTATAGGATGCTATCTGGAAGACAAGGGATCTGGGACCAGCTGCTAAGCCAAAATTTATACCCAGACCACCTCTTAACAATGGAGGAAGAGATCAAAGGCCTCCAATGAACTAGGGAGGATGTGACCCAAGGGGTTTTGACAGGGGACGTGACAGAGTGGATGAGAACACCAAGAGGGAGCTGAGGAGGAAGCAACTTTGCTTCACTTGCAAAGAACCATGGAACCCATCACACAAATGCATGGGCCATGGTCAAGTGCACTACATAGAGGTCACTTCTGACAATGAGGAGGAGGAGGAGATCAGACAGATATAGAACATTGAGGCCGAAACTATTGAGGCCGTAGAGGAAGAGATCATAGGACAGGAAAGATAGGACTGTATGGCTACCTTAGCATCTATCAGTGGAGTTCCCAAGTATAACACCTTCCAGATGAGGGGAGTCTTGCAGGGATAGAAGGTATCGGTTCTGATTGATGGGGGAGCCTCTCATAACTTCATTGATTCAACATTGATGAAAAGGAGGCACATACCCACAGTAAAGTTTGAAGGGTTCAAGGTGGAGGTAGCAGGTGGAAGCACTATGCCTTGTGACAAATACATCCCTAGCATGAAGCTTACCTTGGGTAGGCATGAGCTGGTATAGGACGTCTCTGTTATGGACCTTCCGGATACCAACATAATCCTTGGTGTTCAATGGCTAAGCACATTGGGGCCTATCACCACCAACTACAAGACCATGGAGATGTCATTCATAGAGGAGGGTGGATGAAAAATAGTGCTCCAAGGCATGACAAGGAATGATGCAAAGGTGGTCATGGCCAAGAGGATGGAGGCCATATTCCGAAGAGACGAGATAATGTACGCAACAAAATGCAGGATTTCAACACCTGTGGATAAGCAAGGCAAGGTTCACTACACCCTAGAGATCAAAGAAATCCTTGACAAGCACCACAAGGTGTTTGGACCGATTCCCCCAGGGGTACCACCGGCTAGGGGGTTTGAGCACATTATTGAGCTAGAGGTAGGAGCCAAACCAGTCATTACTACACCATACAGGCATCCCAAGACGTACAAAGATGAGATAGAGAAGGACATCAAGGAACTTTTGGACATGGGGCACATCATACCAAGCTCTAGCCCTTTTGCTTCTTCAGTAGTGCTGGTGAAGAAGAAAGATGGCACTATGAGGATGTGCATTGACTTCAGGGCCTTGAATAAAAAGACCATAAAAAATAGGTACCCGATACCAAGGATTGATGAGCTGCTAGACGAGTTGTATGGAGCTGTCTACTTCACAAAGATTGACCTTCGTTTTGGCTATCATCAGATCAAGATGAGGGAGGAGGACATCTCAAAAACAAATTTCAGATGTCATTACAGCCACTATGAGTTTTTGGTGATGCCCTTTGGGTTAACCAATGCCCCAACTACGTTCCAATATTGTATGAACCATGTGTTCAATAGGCAGTTGAGGAAGCACTTGCTGGTATTTTTTGATGACTTGCTCATTTACAGCAAGACGTGGGAGGAGCATCTCAGACATGTGGATCAGATTTTGTCAATTATGGAGGAACAATCACTATACGCTAAGGAGTCCAAATGTGAGTTTGGAATGACATAGGTGCTCTACTTGGGGCACATCATTGGAGAAAAATGGGTACAGGTACATTAGGAGAAAATATAAGCCATCATGGAATGGCCTACTCCTAAGACACTCACAGAATTGAGAGGATTTCTGGGCATGTGCACGTACTGCAGGAAATTTGTCAAGGGATTTTCTCAGCTGTGTGCACCCTTGAATGATTTGACTAAGAAAGGAGCCTTCAAGTGGAATGAGGAGGCTCAAATGATGATGGACAAGATGAAGAAGGTAATGAGTACGTGCCCAGTCCTGGTCCTTCCAGATTTCAACCTACTTTTTACCTTGGAGTGTGATTCCTCAGAAGAAGGGATAGGGGCAGTACTGATGCAGAATATGCATCCTCTTGCCTATGAGAGTCTGAAACTCAGGGGTCCCGAGCTACTTTACAACATTTATGACAAAGAAATGCTGGTTATCATGCATGCACTAGATAAATTCCAACAATACTCGGTAGGTGCACAGTTTGTGGTCAAGTCAGATCATAACAGTCTCAAATACCTATTGGAGCAGAAGGAATTGAATGAGAGACAACAGAAATGGGTAAGCAGAATACATGCCTACAACTTTGACATTGAATTTGTCAAAGGGAAGAACAATGTGGTGGCTGATACATTATCCAAGAGGCCATCCATCTTTTCCATGACAGGTGTATCAGTTGACTGGAAAGACCATCTGGTGATGGAGTATGCAAAGGATCAGTTCGCATGTCATCTATTGGATGGGAAGGTACAAGATGATAATTTCAGGGTTATAAATGACCTCATCTACTACAAGGACCAAATTTTGGTTCCTAGATCGGCCTTCAAGGCCAAGGTTTTGCAGGTGTACCATGACTCACCCATGGCGGGACACTAGGGGATCAACAAGACGTACATGCAGGTGAGGGAGAGGTTCTCATGGAAGGGCCTCAAGGAGGATGTGATAAAGCACGTCAAAGAGTGTACTACATGTCAGGAGAACAAGGATGAGCACACGCACCCAACAGGACTACTACAACCCTTACCCATTCCGGAGCACAAGTGGGAAAGCATATCCATGGATTTCATCACCGGGTTGCCAAAGACGCAAGGGAAGGACTGCATTTTTGTAGTAGTGGACAGGTTGACGAAGTTTGCACACTTCTTCGCCATAGCTACCGACTTCAGTGTAGCACAAGTGGCCGAACTGGTTTTTAGGGATATTTTCAGGTTGCACGGCCTACCCAAGACCATTGTCAATGACAAGGATATCAGGTTCATGAGTACGTTTTGGCAGGAGTTATTCAGATTGGTTGGTACGGCCTTGACCCCTAGTACCGGCTATCATCCTCAGACAGATGGACAGACCGAGATAGTCAACAAGTGGGTGGAAGGCTACCTCAAAAACTATCTGGCAGGGCAACAGAAAGCGTGGGCCAGATGGTTGCACTTGGGAGAGTATTGCTACAACACCACCCAACATATGTCCATAGGCATGTCACCGTTCAGGGCCTTGTATAGCTACGATCCTTTATCTTTTGTGGAGATTGCTCTCGATGACAGTCAGGCACCCATGGTGTAGGATTGGAGACAACAGAGCCAAGACATTCTCAGGGAGCTGAAGGATCATCTACAGAGAGCACAAAACCAACAAAAGGTCCAAGAAGACAAGCACATAGTTGATCGTACTTTTGAGGTTGGTGACTTAGTCTATCTAAGGCTCCAACCATACAGGAAGGCTTCCATAAAAGGAAGCGGAGCAGAGAAGCTACAACCACATTTCTTTGGGCCCTATAGAGTCAGCAGGAAGATAGGGGCCATAGCTTATGAGCTGGAGCTTCCACAGGGCAACAGAATACACAACATCTTCCATGTCTCCTGCCTTAAGAAAGCCATAGGCCAACACATCACATCCATTGAGGTACTACCTCCCATGGATGAAGAAGGAAAACTTGTTTTGATTCCGGAGGAGATATTGGAGGTCCGAGAAAAGAGGCTCAGGAACAGAAGCATCAAGGAGTACCTGATCAGATGGAATGATCTACCCATTGAGGATGCCACATGGGAAAATGAACAAGTGGTGAGAGAAACAGGTTTGGAATTGCTTGAGGACAAACAATTTCTAGCAGGGGAGACTGTAATGTACCCCACCTCTTGATGAAGAGGTATCGAGGAGACTCAGTGGCCTAGGCATCCCCACTAGGCCATAGTCTCACACTAAGGGGAAAGGTCAACTAGGATAAGGTTATATTCTTAAGTTGACTTGAGGAAAAGGTAAAAAGGAGTAAAATATAACTCAATGAAAGAATAGAAGCACTGGAAGAGTTAACCCTGGGAGTTAATCTAACTCAACAGAGAAATAGAAGAAAAAGTATAAATAGAAGGCTCGGGTGCACCTATGATTCATTCTGGATTTTGGTGTTTGCTTGTTATTGCTCTTGAGCATACAATTTGGGGGTTTTGTTGTTACAAACCCTTGTGAGCAACTCAGTGGTGAAATACCCACTCACCTTGTTCCAAAGCTTGGTCTCGAGGATGAAAGACTCCACCCACACCATTCTACACTCATCACATATCCATCAATAGATTTAGAAAATAAGCAGGGTCGTATTGTTCAGGAGCTTCCAGCAAGGGCACATCATTATCTAGAGGAGAGTTCGATCCAGCTGATCAGGAGATTCTTTGGGCATTCCGACACTTGGGTTTTACTTGCAGGATCTCAACCATCACTTTGAGGGCTTCCTTGAAGAGTTATCATCATCAGATCTATAGCTACAGTTTGGGACAGTTTTCAGGCAAGGAGGACGTCCTATGATTCAATGTTTCTCAGATCTAGGGAGCTCTACCTAGAATATGGACTTGAAACTTCTCCTATGGGGTTTCAATAGCCCGATCTATATTCCCGGAGAGTTTCAGAGAATTTGGAGCCCTTCTTCATCAAAGACGAGTTATCTAGGGTTCTAGGTATCTAGGAGGGTGCAGTTTCATTAGAGGATTCAACATTTGGAGGGGTTAACCTTAGCATTTCGACCTGAGACTTTAGGAGGGGGATATTATCACCCTGATCTATCAGTTGGCAGAGTTTGGGCTCATTTGGAGTCTTCCTTCAGTTGGGCCAAATTATTGAGGGTTTCAGCCTTCTACTAGAGCGTGGCATCTTCCAGCTTGAGGAGTTTGGTATCCATACGGATCATATCTACTTGTATTGATCTTCACTTCTTATCCAGCCTTTGGAGGCAACTTTGTATTAGCGGGAGCATTTTGTAGCAGCTCATATCTATTATCTATTTGAGCCATCTGAGGATTATTCTAGATCTGCTCTCTGTTGTATCTGATTCATGCTTCTTATAATAAAGGTCAGATCTATGCTTGTGTTTTCTATATCTTGAGTATGTTATGATCTTACATGTATTGGATGAATCTTGTATAAACACCATTAAATAATTGAAACAACTTCAATATCCACCTTCACATCAAATACGTCAGTGGTAGTTAGTGATTCCAAGCAAAAAATTGGCTTGGGATCATTACAATCTCGTGAATAATTTTTCGCTGAATCGTATCTCGGGTAAATTCAAATATCATTTGTCAAAACTTCTAATCACGAACCACCAGACATTAATGACATTAATAATTGATCTACGACAATCATTTCAAATAAGATCTTGGACCATCACCTAAATCTTTTCATTAAGGAAAGTGAATGCACCATCAGTAAAGTATTCATAACTCAACACATTTAAGGGAAAAAGATATTGAAGTTTGAATTTCATTTGCATTTTCACAAAAAAGAAAGTTCGAGCAGGATAAGAAGTTTGTGTATTTCCTGGAACAGGTAACAAAGTTATGAACTCGTGATATCATGGCTCCATGGAAAACAACAAAACCTTCTGACGAAAGCTCAAACCTGAAGACAGATGTCTTCTCAGACACTTCAGCCAGAACCATAGATACTGTGAAAACCTGGACGCAGGTATTCAATATTCTACAATATGAATTGATCAACTGCCCAGATGATTCGAGCGATGAGGTGACTGAAACCCAGTCTATGAGATACAAATACGTTGCTCAATAAGAACTGCATAAAATAGCAACATAGCCTAGGCTCATGCCTTATAATGATGTGATTGGTTGGGCACTGGAGAACGTTGACCTCTCAACTAGGAGTATTTGCAATTTGCAAAAATTTGCAGTTGGGTCTTTCTGACCAGAACATTTTCAGGTAATGTACAAATTATCCCCAGTTCCCAATTATGTTTATAATGTTGCTTTCCTAATGGACTTCAACAAAAAAGAATGCACACAATATAAAAAGAACTTACCTGACTTGATCAAGGATTGGTGCTCATGTCCTGAGAAGTTTAGAGAAGACACCCATGGCGTATATGTTGTTGCCTCATTAGAGCCTCACATGATGTATGTAGCCATGATGTTATGTAGAATTTTTGGGAAGGAAAACACTGCTCATTTCTTATTACCATGGGTGCCAATCATGCGTACAGTAGTAGAGGGTTATTCCTTCGATTGGGCCAAAATATTATCTGATAATTTGGTCAGGGAAATCACAGAATATCAGTCATTGAATGCCAAAGGGAAACCTGCCCCATTTTACATGTCTTCATATATTATGGATTCTGTTTGTTTCATGACGACATTTCCTTTGATGGGATGGAGCTAGACTCTGACCAACGCTCAAACAATACACTTCTATCACTCAAAGTTGTGGGAGGATAAAGCAAAATATTTCTTCTACGAAATATGCAACTATGTGGTGGTGTCGATGCATATTGCTATATATGGGTGCCCACCTCCCAGGATTTCAAACAAGATAGTGACCAACTTGGGAAAGATAGGAGATTGGTACATTGAAGAACATTTCTCTTATATCAGGGTTTTTGGATGTTTTGTCCCTCCACATGCCTTACCAAAGTTTCTGCCAGATCAATTGGTGTGTAGAGAGGTAACACATCAAACTGTGTTGGGGGGAATCAGTAAAGAACTAAAGGCAACACAGAAAAAAGTATGGCCCACCTTTCCTTTGCAGGTTGGTATGTTCTCACTGTTAGATTTCGACCACTCAAAAGTAGAGGCCGCGGCCTTAGAAGACATTAAGCTTGTTAATATTGAATTCAAGAAACACGATCTCCAGAAGATCGTGGGAAACCACATGGCTCTTTACAATATGAAGAGATACCAGCATGGATATTCTCCACATAATGAGATATTTTGAGGAGCAAGATATTATCAGGAAGTGTTGAGCTGAGTCCAAATTCTGGCTCCAGACAAATTAATCGAGTTCTATAATTTTAAGAGACACCAAAGAAATAGCCTACCTAAAGTCTTACAGGGAGAATCCCAGAACTCTCCAGATACACAGGAAATTGTGACCCAGAGTTTAGAAGCAGGGGTCTCCAGTAAACATGATGCTCAAGGAAGTTCAGAAAAAATTGAGGTTTTGACATAGTAGGGGGACGCCGCATTGACAAATCCACTAGATGATCAAACTAAAGCTCAAGCTGAAGCTTTGATAAAAAAGGGTGAAGAAAAAACACCATCCACACCAGAAAAATCGGCTACAAACACAACATGGCAACAACCATCGACCGAGATAGGCATCCCTATCAAATCGATCACACCTTTACAGTCTAGTAGGGGGAACCCGAATGCCCCCTTACGACTTATTTTACAACAAGAAGAGGAGGGTTGTAGTAAAAAGAGAAACACACCAAAGGGAGGGTTCAACTGTCAAGAGGCACCGACTGCTATATGATGGTCAGGCCTTAGAGGAGGCAGAGTTTTCAATGGAAGTGGCAGGCACATTGGGAGCGTTTGCCACAACAAATCAATGTTCAGTTGGGAATCTAACAGAACAACTGAAGCAAAAGGATCTGTTGGTGAAACAGTTGCAAAACCAAATAAATACTGTGGAACAGAGTGTGAGAAATGAGATGAATAAGGGTTTTGAGCATATAAGAGTCTATGACAGACAAGAAATTCAACAACTAAAAATCAGTCTTGATGAAATGCATAAAAATTCACAGGCGAGTAGAGAACTGGTCATTCAACATGGATATCTGGTCAAACAACTGCAAGCTAAAATAAACTTGACTTAGAACACGACAGTGGATATGGCGATTTTCCAAGCCCAGGCATTGGAGGTGCACGAGAAGCTGGAATCAACCCAACAAAACCTTTTGACTAAAGTAGAAGTTGTTCAAAACTATTATTGGGTGACAAACCATTATTTAAATAACATTCACCTAAAGGAGAGAGAGGCCATTGCAGCCCAAGTTACATTCCAGGAGGCCATTTTATCAACAACAAAGGATGAAGTAGCCAGGGCTATTAGATTGTCTCTTTCAGAGCAAACTCAAGGCGATATAATACTGAAAACCTGGGATGCCAATTTAGTTGAAAGAAAAAGGTTAGCCTGGGAAGTGAAAAAAGCTTGTGAAGAAGCATGTTCCTCACTTGACAAAGATTTATTGGACATTGAAAGAGATAGTATATTTGAATCCCTGGGGCAAATTGATATAAAAAAAATCAACTTAATTCCAAGACGAGCATGGAAGAAGCTCGAGCCGCAATCCTGCAATTGAAACAAATTGACATTATCCAGCTTAATAGGTGGATAGTCAATCCTAGTCTACGACTATAGTATATATCTTTAGAATCCAAGAGAATGGAGGAGAGGCTGCCTCACATAGAAAAGAAGTTATATACTTTTGAGGCGAATGACACAACAAAGCCTTCCAGGTTAGTGGTACAGTTCGTAGGCAGATGTGTTCAGTGTGTCGAGCAAGGAAAAGACAACACATCTAGAAACAAATAAAACAACCTATGCATATCATTTATACAGGTCATGACTAGAAGCCAGTTGTTTATGAGATGGAGGACAAGAAGAAGAAACATCTCAGCCAACAGGCGAAGAAACAAAGAAGATGAAAATGAAATTCTTCAAATTTTGCATATTGTAATATTTACTGTTTTTTGAATTATGAGAATTCCAACTGCCTAGGGTTGAGATCATTTTTTGTATAAATACGTAGTTTGAAGACTTAACAAAGGTTGCTTCTTGCCGAATGTAATAGAGAGAACTCTCCTTTTGTGAGAATTAATACAAGTGCATACATAGATTCCAATTTTTGTGTAGTTCGAGTTATGTTTTCCTCTTGTATTCCATATCTCTAGTTTTCTTATGTTATTCCTTGATAAGTGAGTGTTTGCAATTTAGTACTACTACTACTACAATCACATTAAATCGGTTGTTTTATAAGCAAGCAGTTTTTCCTCTGTATTTGCTATAAGTAGATACAAGACTTGTGAGCTACTTGGATTACTGTATCTCATATCCTTTCAAGGGTGCATTCTTTACTTTCTTCTACTTTGAACAAGGTAAGATTCATCTTGCATTGATGCCTCATTTTTTTTAACAATTTTGTAAGTTTCCCTCACATCACTTAATTTTATAAATCGACTCAAACGAAAAATTACGGCTTCTGTCCTGTTCTGTCATTAATTTCATTTGAAGATTAGTTCTTATATAACTAGCGGAAGAAAAAGTACCTTTCAAATCTTTCCTTTATATTCATGATGCCTTGACATTACCCTTTGAGCCTTAAGTGTAATCTCAAGAACAACAATGACAATGTGTGCATGGATCTAAGGAAAACTGAAGCGATGAAGGATTGGCCTTGCCCCAAAAATCTTAAAAGTTTAAGAGGTTTTTCGGGTCTCATTAGTTATTACAGAAAGTTTGTAAGGAACTGTGGTAACATTGTAACTCCCCTGACAACTTTGCTAAAAAAAATGCTTTCAGTTGGAATGAGGCTATAGAATGGGCCTTCTAGGACTTGAAGAATGCTATGTGTACAACCTAATAGTCACTCTACTTGAATTCACTAAAACATTTATCTTGGAATGTGATGCATTGAGTAAAGTAATCTGATTAGTACTTATGCAAGAGGGATGGTCATTGGCTTTTACTAGCAAATAACTCTATGAGAGGCACCTGGGAAAATCAAATTATGAAAATGAGATGTTGGCTATACTATATTCTATAGATATTTGGCATCCATACCTACACGAGCAACATTTCCATATTAAAACCAATCTTCATAGCCTAAAATAGTTCCTAGAGAAAAGGATTTATTCCCCTCAGCTACATAAATGGGTCACCAAAATTTTGGGATATGACTATGAGATAATTAATAAAAAGAAAAGGATAATGTGGTAGCAGATTATTTCTCATAATTATGAAGAGGAAGGGTGCCTCTTTTCACTCTCTTTCATTGTAGCAGACTGGTTGAATGATGTTTGCAAAGAATGGTTAATATATCCCAATATCACTAGCCTAATCCAACAACTTCAAATGGAACCCCATGCATATCGGGGCTACACTTGGAAAAAAGGAAGATATTCTCTATAAAGGATGTATTTATTTAACCCAATAGTCAAAATTTAAATCATGGGTGTTATATGAACTACATTCCCCTCTCACAACAAGTCATTTTGGGTTTCATAAAACATATGAAAGGATCAAATGTTCCCTCTTCGAGGAAGGCACGATGAAGGACATCCACGTATTTGTGGCCGAGTGTGACATTTTCCAATGACACAAGGGAGAGATAGTGAAACCTCTAGGTGAACGATAACCTTTACCCATTCCACCAACTATATAATGGACTGACACTTCTATGGACTTCATTATGGGGTTGCCCAATTATGGTAATAGATCTATAATCATGGATTTGGTTGATTTCCTTTCCAAACATGACCATTTTTATGCTCTCCAACACCCTTTCAATGCCTCTATGGTCGCTCAAGTATTCATGGATAATATCTATAAATTCCATGGTATGTTGCACTCAATTGTGATGGATCATGACCTCACCTTCAATAAAATTTTTTGGCAAGAGTTGTTTCAGCTCTATGGAACTCAATTGAATCTCAACATTACATATAAACTCCAAACTAATGGTCAGACTAAATATGTCAACAAGTCATTGGAAACATATTTGAGGTGTTTTACATTAGAAACATAATCCCAATGGGTCCAATGGCTACCTCTAGCCAAATGGTGGTATGGTACAACTTATCATGGTGCCACTTGAATGACTCCATGTGAGGTTGTCTATGGAAAAAATCCCCTATAAATTCTATCCTACTTATGGAGAGTCTCTATGGTACAAGAGGTCGACAAAACCCTCACATCTTGAGCCGACATTCTCCGCACTCTGAAGGATAATTTGGTGATGGCTCAAAACCAAATGAAGTAGCAAGATGATCAACATCGTTTTGAACACATTATGAGGATGCCACATGGGATCTAGTATATATCCTTAATCCATTCCCTCATCTTGAGCCTTGAGGATAATACTACTTTATAAGGGGGAGGGAATGTTAGGGTCCTACCGTAACCCCTTAAGTAGATATATAGGTTGTTATGTACCGAGGCCATCTCTTTTAAATAAGGCCCATGTAGTTTATATAGTGTAAAAACAATTATTGTAAGACAACTTACTAGAAGGTTAGTTCACTAGAAAGTTCCTAGGAGGTTATATATAAACTATACAATGAATTATAAGAATGGTAATGGGATGGCTTGTGAAGCATATTGTAATGGATCTCTGCTCATCTAGAGTTTTCCTCCCAAAAGAGACAAGTGAACATCACTTTCATCAATTAAGGTATTTCTTTTTGTGGAATATGATTCTTCTACAATTGCTTATTGCTATTATAATCTATCATTTCTTCTTTAAATTTTTCTATATTCTATTATTTATTCTTTAAATCTTCTAGTGTCGTAATAAAGAACAACATAACTTCCCATCAAAGCAGATTTGCACTCACTCCTATCCAAAAAGAGGCACATGGAACTTAGATCACACTATAGAACAACGGATTAAGTTGGCCATACAAAGAGAGCCACGATCTAAGGAATTTGAAGTACACAACAGGAGTTCATGAAGGAGCCATGATTTACATTAGATCACACTACAAGAGAAGTCACAAAAATGTGTGACAACATCTCTAAAAAAAAAAAAAAAAAAAAAACTCTGATACCATGTAAATGTTGGGAAAACAAGATCATAGATGTAGGAATCCTTTGCAACACAAAAAGAAAAATTTCTTCAAGAGAGAAAATGCTTCATCTATTAGATATGCTATATTAAAATAGTAGAAGAAGCCTTCTCTTTATAACTAGATATGCTATATTAAAATACAAGAGAAAGTCTTCTCTTTATAACTAATAAGTAAAGGTTAAGCATTTAAGAAGGATTCTTGGCTATAGTTAGCCACTATACCACTATACCAGATGGGAAATAATGAGTGGCTTGTTTAAGCTTACAACTGTGAATAGTTGGCTTACCATTATTACCACTATCTACTAACAAAAAGAAAAGAGAGGAAAGCTGAAGTACCACTCCTATGTGATTACTCCATTAAGATATTTAAGCTTACAATTGTGAATAGTTGGCTTACCATTATTATAGTTGGCTTACCATTATTACCACTATCTACTAACAAAAAGAAAAAAGAGGAACGCTGAAGTACCACTCCTATATGATTACTCCATTAAGATAATAACATATTGAAATTTATAAACCAAATTTTTCAACCATTTTAAGATAAGCTTTTATGTAAAGAGATATTTACATATATGTACTAACAAAAAGAAAAAAGAGGAACGTTGAAGTACCACTCCTATGTGATTACTCCATTAAGATAATAGCGTATTGAAATTTATAAACCAATTTTTTCAACCATTTTAAGATAAGCTTTTATGTAAAGAGATATTTACATATATGTACTAACAAAAAGAAAAGAGAGGAATGATGAAGTACCACTCCTGTGTGATTACTCCATTAAGATAATAGATTTATAAACGAATTTTTTCAACCATTGTAAGATAAGCTTTTATGTAAAGAGATATTTACATGGTAAAAGCAATTTAAAATAAAATGAAAATGGTCATCTATGCTCGTTCTACTAAATTTAAAAGACAAGGTGAATGGAATCTTTTATTCTCCTTCATAGAGATTTGTTAAAAATAATTTAAAAGACAATGTAAATGGTAGTGTGAATTGGAATCGAAACGTTGTCCGAAGTTTTTGTGCATCTGTTTCTTGTAGTTGATATATAATGTTATAGAACCAACCAACAATTGTAGAAACACCAAAACCAACAGGATAATACAGTCCCTGCACATTTGCTTTCCTCGCTTTGGGCAAGTTTGGATTTGTCTGTTCGGCTAACATAGAGAACATTGTCAAAAGAACATGGCCGATTCAAACATGCAAAGGAAATTTTATTTCGTTGTATATCCATTTTTGAAATCGCCTGAGCTGAGGTTGGCCGAGGCAGAGTTTGCAGAAAAGCGCAAAATCTGCTTCAAAATAATGAACACCTTAAAAATCAAAAGGGTAAAAATAACATCCTTTCCCAGTAGAAGTCATAAGCAATATATTTCGAAAACTTTTATATTATAATAATATGGCTTTGGCTGGCTGCTTTGATACAGAGAAAGCGGTTGCAGGTTTTCCATAAGTTAAATTCTCTCAACTTTGAAGACAAAGCATGCAGAGAACGGTGCAACGTCATAAGTAGAGAGTTACAGGAATTGCAGTTCAATTTCAGGAATGGGAGAATGTCATCAAATGCCCGCAGAAACATCAATATTTGCTCATGTGAAGCCGAGCTGGACCAATTGGTATAGTGTGTGCTTTGGTTATGGAATATACCAAAGAATTATTCAATTTGAAGAATGATTTTATTGGAATTATATTTGAAGTGGGTTGTGTAATTACTAAACTAGACATTAAATTAGTGTATGAGATTCTCTTTGTTCAAGGATTGTGTTTAAATTAGTGTACGAGACTTTTTCTTTATAAGGATTTGACTGCTAAAGTGTATATATATATATATAGTACGAGACTTTCTTCATTCAAGGATTGTGTCTAAATTAGTGTATGAGACTCTCTTTCTATAGGGATTTGACTGCTAAAGTGTATGGAGGTATACATAACTCTACTCTGGATTTGAATTTATGACTTTTTAGGATGAAACACATGTTTTTAACCATTATGCTCAAACTATATATATAAATGATGAAGAATAACTTTCACTACGACCAAACTAATCTATAGTACAATAAGAAAGAAGTTTGAATGTTTAAAGCCTTGAAGTGACAATACCTTTTCGTTTGGCAAGTATGTATATATCTCTTTTCCTTGGGCAAATATCTGTATATGTGTATATCTGTGTGTGATTTGTTTGGCAGTGACTTTTTTTTTGTGCAGTTGAAAAACATAGAGTCACGTTTAAGGCGAGGGTGGAACAGTAGAGAAGAAGTGAACCACTTATTGAGACAATTAAGAGACCTGGAAATGTCTAGAGGACTTGTTTTAAGCATAGAAGACTGGGATCTGAGAAGGAAATTG
>ML794155.1:319002-337206 GCA_009831015.1 Picea engelmannii
AAACCTAAAATGTTTTGAACATTTAATGTATAGTTACCAAAATGGATACCTTCTAAATTGTGTATTACATAATTAAAAATATTTTAAACTTTCATGGATTTATTTCTCTGCTCAATTTCAATTATCTTAGAAAGAAACTATTAGGAAGGTTATTTTGATCGAAGGATGATATGCCTAGTCAAAGACGGAGCTTTTCCCCAAGTGAATTACATTAATTATTAGAAATCCAAATAAACAAAACCTCGATTTGAAATCCAAATGAATATTAGATACTAAAACTAAAAATAGAGAGACTCTAAATTGAAGATATAGGAGGGACTTTATAGTGAATTAATCAAATGAATATCAACCTAAATCAATGGACATAGACCACATATGTGTCACTTTGTAACCTCTTTACTTGCAGATACATAGGAAAATATGGAGAATACTCCAAATAACAATGGAAGGTGATGGAGTGAAAGGCTTATTGGTCGACATCCTATCCAAAGACATTAGGTTTGAACATGTCTAAATGTATGTTAGAGGATTAATCTTATAGTCTTTAAGTAATATTTTTTAAACTACAAAAGAAGCATAGGAAAACTTATGACGTTCACATAACCATTTCAACATAAAATTGTTTTCAAAGTACAAAGGAATTATAGAAAAAAGCTATGACAAGTTCACATAATGTTTCAATGAGCATTGTTTGAGATGCTATTCTTAGTTCAGACAAGGATAGCCTATAATTTTCCGAAGTATATTAGACCCGGAACTTAGACACATGACAAGGCAAAGGTAGTGGTATAGAAAGTCCTGCACACACATCATCCTCCATAATTTTTTAGTTTCTGAATATCAATTTTATTAGATTTTGATTTTTTTGGGGCTTTAAAGTTAGCACGAACTATTGTATTTTCATTATGTAGAATACAAAAATACAATAACATTGTTTAATGAGTTTAGTATGACAAAGTCAATCATGTTTTTTAACATCTCTTCATTCATCTAAAATTATTATCATTATTCGTTTTCATAAATTATTGCTTTTCATTCATTTAAAAACATATTTTGTTAAAGTAGATCATCTTATCCTTTTTCATCACCGCATTGTCATTGCTTTTCATTCATCTAAAATCAAATTATGTTAAACTAGATCATCTTATCCCTTTTCATCACTGCATTGTCATGTCATATCATTGGTTTTCAAATTGTTTTAAATGTAAAATAACAAAAAGTGTATTAAGAGTAAAGATATTATTGAGATATTAGTTCAATACAAAGAGGATGAAAGACCTCCTAATATATATATATATATATATATATATATATATATATATATATATATATATATATATATATATATATATATATATATATCAAAAGGAAGGAAGTTTGAATTTAGGAGGTGGAGGTTTAGACTAATGATATGTTCCAACCATGAAAAGGAAGGAAGAATGCAAATCTCAGCAAGGATATAACACAAAACAACAAGGTATACTGATTTCAATGATGATATAATAAAAAATGATTTAGAGCAATCATGGAAATGTAATGATTTCATAAATGATAAAACTCGCATGAATTAGGTAGTTGCATTGATTTCAGGGATGATATAACACAAAATAATAGGGTGCATTTTTTCAAAGATATACAATGAAAAATAATTTAGAGCAATTAGTTGCATTGATTTCAATAATGACATAATGAAAAACAATACAATGCATTGATTTTAGTGACGATACAATGAAAAATTATTTAGAATAATCAAGTAGTTGTATTGATTTTAACAATGATATAAAAAAAAATAGTATGGTGCAGTATGCTCTGTTACCATGTTGAATTTTCTGGTTTTCAGATCTAATAATTATTGTCTTATGGTACTATTATCAGAGAATAATTACAGACTGAAAATATCAACTGTAAGTAGATATTGTATGAGATGATATTTGTGATATGAGATTATACGAGATGATATATTACAATTAGAATTATTTTATGTATCAAGTCTCCCCACTTAGAAGTTGTTGAAGGCTAGGCACATAAATATGGTTCTCTTTTTCATTGCAACATGAACATGTGCTAGTTGTTTTTTTTAGGAACACATGTGCACCCTCTTCTCTTTAAATAGCCTCAACCCTTATCGAAGCTACACATAAACTACTTCATAGTGGATTATAAGAGTCCACATTTGTTTATTTTATTAGAAACAACTTGCACTTGTTAAAAAAATGTGCACGTTCTTAGTGCACATGCGCTAGGAACATGTGAACCTTCTTTTCTGTAAAAACATATAAAAAAATTGTGACATTTTAAAATTTGTTTTCTCTTCTTATATAGGTGGGAATGTGCATGTGTTATTAGTGCGCATGCACTATTAATGTTTGCACACTAATAACACGTGTGTGATTTTATTATAATGGTTGGTAAATTGAACATTATAACATTATCTATATATGGGTGCCAATAGAAAGAGTTCCAAATCAAGTCTAAACATGGTCAAGGGGGTAAACAAGGGCTTGAATGCCTAAACATGGTCAAAGGGGTAAAAAAGGACCTAGACTAGAAATGATTATGGATGCCTAGACATGGTAAGGGGGGTAAATATGGGCCTTATGGCCCAATTGAACCTTCTCAAGCTCAAGCACCATGAATAAACACTAGAGATAGTGGCATGATCCCTCACTAGGGGTTCATTTCCCTAGGAATTAAACACAAGTTCCATTAAGATGTTTCATACACCATGGATGGGTCTTGAGGCCTTGACCATAGTCATGGTAGGAAAACAACATAATCAAGCACTTGTCATTGGTCAAGGCAGGAAAAAAACATCCTCAACTGATCCAGAGTGGATCATTATATAATTTTTGTTCTATCTTGGTACTTTTTTGGTGGAAAAATTAGAGGAATTGACTTATGAGGCCCATTTTAGTGGTAGGTCCCTATTTGGAGATTTAGGGTCTAAAGCCTTCCAAAACCATTTTGAGGCATCAAATGGAACCTTTTTGGGTCAAAACATTGTGAGCATAGCTCCCAAACCCTTGAGTCTATTATAAACACCAAGACCTTTCCAATAGTGTGAAAATCATCTCTATCAGAGATTGTATGTAAAAGTTATGCCTCATTCAAGTTGACCTTTCTTATTGACCACCATGGTATCAAGTGAATTCCACTTCAAACCCCATTACTCACACATGAGGGGATAACCACATGTGGGATTTCAACAAGATTTTATAAGGTCTAGAATCTAACACTAATTGAGGGTTGAGGCATGTAAAAACCCTAACCCTAGATGGCTAGAAAGCTATGTTAAATATTTGACCATTAGGAAGAGAGTGCATTCCTGTAACATCTTGAAAGGTTGTTAAAGCTAAGTAAATCTATATTTTTGTTTCAACATGATAGGGAACTTCTTTCTTTCTGGTTGTAAGATTTAACAAACTCAATTTAATAATCACATAGTATATCTATAAATTCTCTCACTTGAATTTAGGGTAAAACAATAATAATTGCAGATTACCTCTTGAAGAAGAAGGTTGTCCTATTGCAGCTGCTTGCCTGAAACTCCCTGAAAATTCTTGCTTGAAATTGTTTCCTCCCAACTAGCTAGGAACATAGCCTCTTCGAATCCTTATCTCCATGAAATTAGATTTCCTCCCCCCTCGAGCCCAAAATCCCAGTAACCATTCTACTAGCCCAAAACTCCTCCAAGAATTTCCTCCAATTATGCTTACCAAATCTCCCTTCCTCTCCTCTCCAATCCCCTTCCTTCTGCACCCAACCTCCTTCCTTATCCCCCTCCATCCAACTACTCCCTTCCCCCTCATAAATTTTCCATTTGCCTTATCTTTGTCATTAATTCTTTACCTACCCTTAATAAAATAAAATAATAATTATTTTGATTATCACATTACTAAATTTAAAATATAATATAAAATTCCACCAACTCAATTATTAATTAAATTAATTTAAACTAATTAATCATAATAATTAAAAGTTATTAACTAGGTGTTACATACACCCACCCTTCAAGAAAATTCGTCCCGAAGTTACAGTAACTTACAATACAAGGGTAACAATACATGATTCATACATCCATATCAATTAAGCAACATCATCAATTTAAAACACTTTTACATACTAGTGTACATGTGCAAGACATGTATGCGTAGCTAGCACATACATGAATCACACGTGTACTAATGACAATAATTATCACATCTAATGCAATTAAAGCATGCTTCCAATCCAATCAGAAATTCCATTTATTTCATAAAGATCAATAAACCATTTAAAATATTTGCAGAATCCTTCAATTATAATAATTTAACACATGCAACATTCACTTAGATAATTGTAGTTCAGTTAAGTAATTTTTTTTTAAAAGAGGAAATCAAGCAGTTCTGCTATAAGATTTAAACTCCATACACTCTCAACTATTTCTAATCATCTTGCCTCCATAACCTACTTCCACATTCCATCCCTATCCTTCCTCTTCTTGATCCAAGTGGATATCGGTGGCCACCCACCTTTTCCAATTGGCTCAAAACAATTTTTTTGGCATTTTTGGTAATTTACTATTTTTAGGAGTTTTTAACTCTTGGGGCTAGTTTGAGGGCCTAAACAATGTTTTTCACGATCATGAACCTTAATGATATCTGAAGTCTCTCATTGCCCCCCTAAATGAATATCCTCTTCAATACCTTTCCAACAAGCTATCGTGTGCCCTAAACGAAGATCGTATGAACAAATTATGACCCTGAAAAGTTAATGTACTAACTTACTCCAACGGGGCTTACATGAATTTTGGTGCTTCATCTCCTAGGGTTAGTTTTTTTGGATGTATATGGTTTTTGAATTCATATTTATTGTAAAAAAGGCCTACATAGTCTCATTTTACTCATCTTCTGGCGAATGTGCGTAGCCGTCACATCTCTTCTCAGAAATAAGCTACCACCATTCTAGCAAGCTTCTTTTCAGTCTACATTTTACAGTTTTTAACACATTTCTTATTTAATACAAGTCAAGTTTTACTGTATCTATGTTATTGTTCACTGTGTCTCTGTGTTAACATTATAAATATGTGGTTTCATTTCGTTCTGCTCATAAATCCAGATCAGTGGTATGAGAGCGGTCTGCTCCTTGTCATTTTTTAATGCATGTCCCTGACGTAGTCAGGGTATAGAGAGTTGGGTCTCGAGCTTGTTTCTCTTGAGGAAAACTACTCTCACATCCCCAAGAAACCGTCCATGGGGGGAAAAAAGAAAGATGACGGGACAAGAGATCCTTTCAAAGTGTTACTCAAGGAAGCCCTTGAGCAACAGAGGAATGAGATGATGGACAACTTCACGCAAATCCTTCGAGGACTGCCAAAAAGCGACACATCCACCTCAAGTGGAAGCACCACCCCCTTCAAGTTATAGATCAACTTTTATATTCCTATATTTGAAGGTCAAATAGATGCAGATTCCATAGTTAAATGGTTAAACCTTCTAGAAGGGTATGTTTTTGGCCACAACTTTTTTGATAGAGAAAATATTATATTTGCACTCCTCAAGGTCACCCCCCTTGTCAAAGATTGGTGGGATACTTTTTGTGAGAAAAATGAAAAAGAAGGATCCACATTATTTGCAGTTGCACCCACTTGGGATTCCTTCAGTGATGATATTAAGAAACAATACTACCCTGTTGTAAGTTATGAAGACTTGTATACAAGATGGACCACACTGCAGTAGGAAAGAGACCAAACAATCCCATAGTTCACCAATGTCTTCCATACCTTGAGCACCAATTTGGGTATCAAATATTCTGAGTGACATCTGGTGCTCAAGTACCGTGATGGTATGCATAGATACATCTAGATAGAAATATAGTTTTTAGACATCTCATCCTTGTGTGTGGCCTATCGATATGCCGTCAAAATCAAGAAAAAATTAAACAAAAGACGCGATAGTTTCGGTCTGGGAACCCCTCATAGCAGAAGCAAGGAAAGGGAAGCCCTAACCCACATAAAAAAGGACAGAGAAAATATGGGAAACCTCTTGAAAACCATTCGAAGCCACAAGAAAATAATGACAATGGGAAGATAAAGAAAGATACCGGGAAGTGGTGCGATTTCCATAAGATCCCTTGGAATAACACTACTAATTGCCTCTCAAAGTAGTCATTAATGGTTGAAGTAAAAGCCTCTGAATCATATATGGGTTCCGACTCTAAGTCAGAAATAGAGAAGGGGAGATAGATCATTGACGTGGAACCCAGTGCCACCATTCCTACCACCAAGATCCAACCCGGTGAACTTGATGAGCCAGATGAAGGCAAGCGCCTCTTTCATTCACAAATGTGAGTGAAAGGCACTCCAATGCACTTCATTGTTGATAGTGGTAGCTAGAAGAAACTCATGTCAGCAGAGGTCTTCAAGTGGCTAGCCCGGTCGACAATGTTTCACCCGCAACCCTACACCATCGGATGGCTCCATCAAGGAAGAGATCTTCATCTAAGCCAACAGTAACATTTTTCCTACGACATTAAGCCATTCAAAGATGAGGTATTGTGTGATGTTTCTCCCCTTGAATTTTGTTATGTTCTTTTGGGCCAACCTTATTTATGGAACCATCATGTTGTATATGAGTCTAGGCCTCACAATGTTATTTTTACTTTGAATAGGAAATTGTACAGGATACTCGAGGTATTCCCACCTAATTCTATTTCCTTGATCTCTGGTAAGTAATGCATGAAGGTGATTTCTTAGACAAGAAAGTTTTTCTTCTTCGTGATTTTCTCTCAGAGTGAGCGAAAGGTTGCAACCACATCCATGGCCTCCAGAAACGACCTCTCCATACAACATAAGTAAGTGTATTAGGTCATGGAAGAATACAAAGACATCTTATCATCACCTACTGGAGTACCTATGCACTGTCAGGTCAAGCATCCCATTAATCTGACCCTTGACGCATCGCTACTAAATGGGATATTCTATCATCACTCTTTGATAGAAAATGAGGAGATTAAGCATCATATCCAATACTTCTCCACAAGGGGCACATCTAACCCAACTCATCACCTTGTGGAAGCCCAATTTTGTTGGGGGAGAAGAAAGATGGGACCTGGCGACTATGCATTGATTATCGGGCCCTAAACAAAATCACAGTCAGGAACCAGTACCTAATTCCCTGAATCGATGATCTCCTTGATCATATCAAGGTGGAAAAATATTTCAATAAGATTGATTTGAAGTCTAACTACCATCAGGTCCCAATAGAACATTTAGATGTATGGAAAACTTCCTTCAAGTCAAAACAAGGTCTTTTTGAATGACTGGTCATGCCCTTTGGTTTGACGAATGCCCCAACAACTTTCATGAGGTTGATGGATGATATCCTACAACCTTTCACTAATTCTTTTGTGGTGGTGTATCTAAATGACATCCTCATCTACAACAATACTTGGGCATAACACTTGCAACATATTCAATAGGTTCTGCACACTCCGCGACAACACAAGCTATATGCTAACTTGGAAAAATGATCCTTCGACATGGATAGGGTCTAGTACCTAGGATATATTGTTTAATCCTACCACTAGTGGATAAATTACATTATCAGGAAGGAGACATTCATCCACATTGATCATAATCTACTGCAGTTCATGTAGACACAAGGGAAATTGCAGAATGACCGTCATTAGAAGTGGTCCACAGATTTGCAATAGTTCCACCTCAAGATCGAGTATAAAACATGAAGTACCAACTGATTCATTGATTTACTCAACCTACCTCCAATCAATGATAGAATCTTGCGTCCATGAGACCTTTGGGTGGCCCCACCTCTATGAGACAGATCTCAACTTCGCCAACACCTAACAGATGTTGGGCACCAACACAACTGTCAATAATTTTCATATTCAGAATGAGGTGTTGTGCCATCTAGGCCATATCTACGTTCCATCAAGCGAGCGAGTGAAGATGATTTGGGAAGCCCACTATAATCCGATGACAGGACACTTCGGTGTGGAAAATATAGTGACAGTGTTGTAGCGACATTTCTACTAGCCGAAACATCGACAAGATGTCAACAAGTATATATGTTCTTGAAATTCCTACACTTTGTCCAAACCAACCATCAATAAACAAGGCATGTACACTCCTCTGCCTACTCCTGACAGGCCCTGGGAATCCATCTCAATGGACTACATGTCGGACCTCCCTTCCACTAGGTGGGGAAATGACTGTGTTTTTGTGGTTGTTGATCTCTTTTCCAGGATGACGATTTTGGCCACCTAAAAGAAAAGCATCACGATGGAGGACACTGGAAATGTTTTATTTGAACGAGTGTGGGTACACTTTGGGATCCCACAAACCATTATCTCAGATCGGGAAAACCGGTTTGTTAGCAAATTCTGGTCAAGCCTCTCATAACTGATGGACACCAAGATCACCAAGTCCACTTCCTTTCACCCCTAGACGGATAGCCAAACCGAGGTCTTCAACTGAATGATCGTACACATCTTGGGCATGTACAATTCCAGGCACCCTCACACTTGGGATGAGAGTCTTTCCTATGTTCAACACAAATACAATAGAGCCATACATAGCTCAACTGACCACAACCCCTTTTAGGTGGGGTTGGGATTTCAACCATTGGGTCCCATGGATTTTTCACTACCCCTTGTAGCCACCTAGGTAGACTCGTCGCATGATCCAATTGCAATTGACAATGTCACTTGGTTCATTGAGTGTATCTAGCACATCCTCCAACAAGTTTAGGATATTTTACAGAATTCCAATTCCAAGTACAAGAAACGCCATGATCAACACTAAGTGTCACACCAGTTCCGGGTGGGAGACAAAGTTTGGTTGCAATTGTAGAAAGAACACCTTAAAAGGCTTCATCAGAAGATTCATCCACTTTGTTATGGGCCTTACACCATTACCAAGGATGTGGGTGACAATTCGTTGGAGCTCAACATGCACCCCTTCCTTGGCTTGCACCCAATGTTCAATGTGGACCTCCTTCGGCCTTATTTTCCACCATTATTGGACACCTCAAAGATAGCATAACAATTGACACCAACAAATCTCAACCATGAATGCATGGACCCATAATCCACTGATCATATCATTGAAACACATATCATGGGCACTCACTAGTAGAGGATCCAACTTTATCAGGTTGTCAAAGCAGGGAAGCTCTTGCACCAAGGAAAGTGGCTCACCTGGGGCCAAATTCAACATAAATTTCCTCATCTGATGGGGGCACTCAAAGAAATGGAGACCATTTCTTCCTAATGAGGGAGGATTGATACAAGTGGATATTGTTGGCCACCCACCTTTTCCAACTGGCTGAAAATAGTTTTCTGGTAATTTTGGAAATTTACTATTTTTAGCAGTTTTTAACTTCTAGGGCTAGTTTGAGGGCCTAAACAACGTTTTTTCACAATAGGATACCTCAATGATAGTCAAAGGCCCTCATTTACCCCCCTAAATGAATATCCTCATCAATACCTTTCCAACGAGCTATCATGTTCCCTAAACGAAGATCGTATGCAAAAGTTACGACCCCATGAAGTTAATGTACTAACTTACCCCAACGGGGCCCACATGACTTTTGGTGCTTCATCTCCTAGGGTTAGGTTTTTTGTATGTATATGGTTTTGACATTCATATTTATTGTAAAAATGGCCTATAGAGCCTCATTGTACTCATCTTCTGGCGAATGAGCGTAGTTGTCACATCTCTTCTCAGAGATAAGTTGCCACCATTCTAGCAAGCTTGTTTTCAGTCTGCATTTTATAGTTTTCAACGTATTTCTTATTTAATAGAAGTCAAGTTTTACTATATCTCTCTTATGTATCTATGTCTCTATGCATAATAATAGAGATATAGTCTCTATGTTAACATTATAAATTTTTGGTTTCATTTTGTTCCGCTCATAAATATGGATCATTGTTGGACTATCCTGGAGCAACAACTATATTGACCTAACTCTAGATAGAACCCGTAAGAGGAAGTGTCAAATATCTTGAACAAGATTCCCCAACAGGATACTGGAAACCATCATCACATGTCTAGGGTAACATGATCTAATACCATCCTCCCATGACTCCATGTTTCAAAGGATACATGGTGGGAAATACCTCCACCCCTCCTGATAGAACTAGGGTCAACACCCTATCATAGACCATACAATGGAACTGTGTTGTTAGGATTTTGTCATCGTATATTCAGTTTTAGTCAGGTTCGCTACTTGAAAAATATTCTCTTTCCGACATATCATAGCAATGCATTTGAACCAACATAATTTCACATACAAATAGTTACACCATACTATTTCTCGGTTGATGTTCACGACATCAACACTTTATTATCTTTATCCTTTGGCTATTTCATAGCCCCTTAACCTACATATTAGTTATAACAAAAACTCATACATATCCATACATTATTATCATGTAAATTCATTTAATCAGATCATTAATTTGGTATCCACGTACCAACAACTTCAAATGTCAAAATTTTCAAGCTAGAAATAGGTTGCATAATATCCATCATAATTCAAATAATGATAAACATTCATAGAATTGACATTCACATAGGTCCATATGTCAAACATTTTAAGTGTATCATTAATAGTTTCAGAATTAATAAGAAAATAAGATATTGTTAGGCCATAAGTAATTACAGTTTTCAAAGTCAAAATGTGGCATTACATACACCCAACTTTCGGGAAACATATTCCCGAGGTGGTAAAAAAAGTGAGGGATGATCTCATAGTAAGGTCTTTGCATCCTCCCAAATAGCATATCCTAGGCTATACTTGTCCCATTGGACCTTAACTTGGTCTACCAAACGATTTATGAACTGTTAGTCCCTACGGTCCAATATGCGTAATGGTTCGACCATGATGGTTCCCACGTCCAAGACCTGCAATTCCTTCCAATTCAATTCACGAGATTCGTCAACAACATAATGATGTAGAATAGATACATTAAAAACATTATGAGTTTTATGCAAGTGGGATGGAAGTATGAGGTGATAGGCAACAAGTCCAATTCTCTCTTGGATTTTGAAGGGTCATATAAATCAAGGTGACAAATTTTTCCCTTTCTCAAACCGAATGGCACTCTTATTAGGCCTTATATGAATGAAAACATGATCTCCAAATTTATAACTTCAATCAATCCTATGTGCATTAACATAACTTTTATGCCTATCATATGCCTCATTTAATCATTGTTTATTATGAGTCACCTATTCCTCCATCTCTTGAATTGGTTCTAACCCTACTATCACTCGATCTTCTAACCTTTCCCAACTCAATGGTGTCCTGCATGGCCTTCCATATAGAGATTCATAGGGAGTCATTCCAATGGAGCTGTGAAAACTGTTATTGTAGGCGAACTCTACCAAAGGTAGGTGTTAGCGCTCTGTAATTTGCCTAAGGCTGTAGAGGCAATCACAGAGGTAACCTCGAACCACTTGGAGTCTTGGATCTATCCCTCCAAGACTCAGAGAGGGATCTCTCTTTTCGATTTAACTTGGTTTGTATGGGATGGATTTAGGCTAGCTATGAAAGTAATGAAAATATGGAGTTGGGGTTTTTAAATGGTTGTTTGGGACAACAAGGAGGGCCATTGGGCAAATGGGGTCTGCGCTAAAATGTGTGATTCACTCTCAGCTCTAGACAAAGATTTTACACATGGAAAGGTAGTGGAAGTGTTGGATCGAATTGAGTTTTGATGGTGTCAATTTGAGGAAGAGCTAGGGGAGGAAAAACGCCAAGCAGAGGAGCAACTAAGAATTCCTTAACTGAGCTTTTTGGAAGAGAAACATAAAGACTATCACAAGGTCAGATGCATAGTATTTTGCCAATAAATTCTGCTCTGTCACTATCTTCTGACAGTAAGAATTGAAAACAAGTGAAAGATGACAGGAAAAATACATGACAGAGAAAAGAAAACGCCACCAACACCTCCGCACAAGAATCATGTAAAAAACATGTCTATTACTAATCAATCATTTCATGATTACAGAAAAGGTTTTTCTGGAATGGCAAAGCCCACTTTCAAGCCCACAGAACCTCACAGGTCGAAAAGTTTTACATTAAAATCCTCTCAAATAAATAGGGGATATCCCCCAACAAGTTTTGGAATTCGTTTTAATCACCTCATCCAAAAATAGCCACGAATCCCACAAAATTTGGAACTGTCTATCATGAAAGAAGGACCGGTTTTCTGCGAAAAAAGGGGTCCGAACAGACATGTGTTTCTCTTCAACGATGAAGGAGTTTATTGGATATGGTCATGTTTTGGACAAAAACCTCCTTCGGTTTTTCCAAATGCGTCCCCAACTGGCCGTAACAGCTCTCGCAAAATCAGGACTGTAACAGAAAAGTGGAAATCTGGAAAAAAGGGCCTCGAAGATGGCTTCGATTCTCCCTTCTCATAGTGCCGCTGCAAAAAATGAGAGAGGTTTTTGTTCTTTAGCACGTGCTGAGAAAAAAATTCTCTCGTATTTTTAAAATCTGTCTTCATTTTCCCAGAATTTGTTTTGAAAGCGAACGTGGTGAAACAGGCAAAAATGGCAAAAAATATGAAAAAGTGTTTTTTTTCATGCTGGGTGGTATTACGGACCCCCCCCCNGAGGTGGTAAGTGGTTTTAGGGGGAGGGGGGTCCGCTGGAATCATGAGATGACACGTGGATGGGGGTGGTATTGGAAACCCATTATTTTGGACCCCCCTCTCGTTAAAGTCCGGATGGTGACGGGGGGTCTGGAATTTTTAACAGTCGTGGATTAAGTTTAATGTGAGTATGATGGGATGTGAGGTATAAGGTGCGCGTGGAGGTTTGATGTGAGCGGGAGTGAGGTATGAGGGTGAGGTAGACTTAGGATAGCTTAGGATTTTTAGTTTTTTGTCTTTTTTTGTTATTTTTTATTATATGTTGTGTTATGTGTTACATTATGTTTTGTTTTAATATGTTTTTGTTTTAATTATTATATTTTTGTTTTGTGTTTATTTTTGTTATGTTTTAATATGTTTTATTTTAGTTTGTATTATATTTTATTATGTTTTGTTTTTTTTTTATGTTTTTTATATGTGTTAAATATAATTTGTATTATATTTAATTTGTTTTTGTTTGATTTTTATTTTTATTTTTTATTTTAATATATGTTTTATATTATTTGTATTGTTTATTAATTAATTTAAATTAATTAAATTCTAATCTAATTACTAACTTAGATTTTTAACTTAATTAATAATTAATTAATTATTAACTAGTTATTTATTAATTAGTTTAACCTATCCTAACTATACTAACATTACTTATTTAATCTAATTAATTTTATTGTTATTTTTGTTCATCCTAAGTCTAATTATTCATGGATGGGTGACGGGCGAGAGGTAGTCAATGGGGCAACAGGACAAGGGAGTGAGGGCGCAACATGGATGAAGGATGCAGTAGGGTGATGGGGGATCGAGCGGAAAGAATGTAGGGAAGAAAACGTGATCAACCGAGCCAGACTTCGTCATCACGAGAGAAACGCCAAATCATCAGTCGAAGAATCGATTTGCCTATAATTATAGGACCCCAACAATAGGTACTTCTCCCAATGGGTTTGATTATCCATAACATACATCCTAAGCATGTCTTCCATAACCTGATTTACTCTCTCATTTTTCCCATCCGTTTCGGGATGATATGTTCTGCTCAAATTCAAATGAGTCCCCAATGCTGACTACAAAATTTTCCAAAACCCAGAGGCAAGTCAAGAGTCCCTATCTAAAATGATCTTCTTGGGTAACCCATGCAGACGGATGAACTCAGTTATAAAAACATGTGCCACAACAGTGATATCGTAAGTGTCTCTAACTGGAATAAAATGAGCACTCTTGGTCAAATTATCAAATATAACAAGAGTGACATTGTTCTTTAGTGATGTGAGTGGAAATCCCATAATGAAATCCATAGAAATGACTTCCCACTTGGACATAGGAACATCATGTGGTTATAGGAGACCTGTTGGGTGGTGATGATCAACCTTCACTTGCTGAAACTCGAGGCACTTGGCGACATAATGGACTACATCACGCTTCATTCCTACCCAGAAGAAAATCTTATTCATATCTGCGTACATTTTCTTCACACCCGGATGCACACAGTAAAGTGCTCTATGAGATTCCTTGAGTATGATGCTTCGAATATCCCCACCCTTGAGGATGTACATATTTCCCTAATATCTTAAAAATCCATCTACTTCAAGGCCATATCCTTCACACTTTGGCTCTAACTACCTCCCACTCCAGAGGGATGAAGTAACCTTTAAATACCAACTATCTCCAAGAAGTTTCCCCAACACTCGTTCCCTCAGATTAACTTTTAAGGGCACCAAGGAGAAGATACATGGTCTTCTGCTCAGGGTATCCATGACCACACTCTCCTTTCCCTTGATATAAAAAATTATTAAATCGTACTCACTCATAAACTCACTCCATCATCTTTTCCTAGCATTGAGATCCCTTTGAGTGAAGATATGCTTTAATCTTTCATGGTCTATTTTGAGCTCAAAGATTCACCCCATTAGGTAATGCCTCCAAAGATTAAGAGCTAACATTACAACTGCAAACTCTAAATCATGAGTAGCATATAGCTCCTCATTTTTCTTCAACTTTCTTGATGCATACTCTATGAAAACTCTGTCCTACATTAGCACGGCCCCCAATAATTGCTTCAAGGCATCCGTGCAGACTGTGAAGTATTTTCCCATATACGACACTCGCAGAATTCATGCATTGGTTAGTAACCTCTTAAGCTCGATGCATGCGATATCACATTCCTCTGTCCATTCATACCTGACCCCCTTGTGCTGTAAGGTGGTGATGGGTAATGCTATCTTATAGAACCCTTCCACAAACCTTCGATAATAACCAGCCAACCCCATGAAGATTCTCACCTTATGAGAATTTTTTGGCACTGACCAATCCATAATGGCCTTCAACTTTTCCAGGTCCACAGAAATTCCTTCACCAGAAATAATATGACCTAAACAATGAATCTCTTTTTGGAATAAAGAACACTTCGACAACTTTCCATACAACTTGTTCTCTCTAAGGCATGACAAAACCACACGCAAGTGTTCCTCATGTTCTCTTTCGTTCTTGGAATAGATGAGTATATCATCAAGAAAGACATGTACAAAGAAGTCTAAGTACTTTTGGAATAACCTATTCATGAGGCTCATAAATACTACTGGTGCATTCTTCAAACAAAAAGGGTCTACAATGAACTCGTAATGCATGAATCGAGTTCGAAAGGTAGTTTTATGAATATTGCCTTCCTTAATCCTTAACTAGTGATACCCTGATCGAAGATCAATTTTGGAGAATATCGTTTCTCCTTTCATATGATCAAAGAGATCATATATCTATGGTATTGGGTACCTATTCTTCACTGTAGCACGGTTCAAGTCCCTATAATCTATGCACAGTCACAAGGAATATTCCTTCTTCTTGAAAAAAATTACTGGTGCACCCCAAGGTGAAAGAATGGGCCTTATCCACCCTAATTCAAATAGTTACTTCAACTGCATCTGCAACTCACAAAGTTTTGGCACTATCATCCTATATGGTGTCTTGGAAATTGGCTATGCACAAGGTTTTAACTCGATGGTAAAATCAAGCTTCCTTTCAAGAGGTAACCCTGACAACTCTTTTGGAAAAACATCCTTAAATTCTGAAAAAATTGGATATTGATCTATAGAGGGTCCTTTCCCTTCATTGATTTCTTCCACTACATATAATTGAAAACCTTTCCTCATGCAATGTTTAACCATTGTTGAGATAAATCATAGAGACACTTTCCTCTATATACCATAGATCTCTACTGACCTTCCTTCATCATCAACACAAAACACCCTATTCGTGAAACAATCTACCATAGCTCGATGGGATTCTAACTAGTCCATCCCAATGATTAGGTCATACATCCCTAGAGAAGCGACATACACCTTCAACCTAGTAGTACACACACCCAGGTCTACTAGACAATTATCGATGCTAGGTCCTATTGCTTGTTTCTCCCCCAAAGCCATCTCGACTTGTTTAAAGTCATCATGCTCGTAGGCTGCCAACCCACACTTTTATAATGCACAAGGTGAAATGAAACTAATTGTAGCACTATAATCAAATAAAACTTTTACATTGACATGATTCAATGTACCTTAAGTCTCCACCATCATGGATTGATGTTTTTCCTAGAGATTATTGACCTTTTCATAAATTTGGTGGCTACTACTCACTCTTCCAATCGAGGACTTTCCTTCTCTATGCACAAATCCTGGTTGTGACTCTGGACAATCACATTGGTAATGGGGTCCTCCACACCCCCAACAAGTAACACGAGATGGAACATGCACACTTCCCTGTGAAGGCATTTGAAATGATTTCCTTCCCCTAGAGCCCCTACCCCTACTAGTTTCTCCCCGAGAAGGTCATGGATTTTCTTGCATTGTAGGTGATGAGTGAGATGTTGTACTGGCTGCCATTTATATACTTGCTGCAATGATTCTAGTGTGGATATATTCCCGTAAGGAGGTGAACTAGAGCTTCCTCCTTAGGAGAAGGTATTAGGGGCCTTCCCCATGAATATAGGTTGTTTTGGAATGGTTGATATCATTCCTCCATTTAAACTCATATGCTCTTCTGCGTAACAATCACTTTCAACTTCTTTGGCCACTAACAATGGTTTCCACATCTGTACCATGGCCCTTATATTAGGGTTTAACCTGTACACAAAATGTTCTTCTTGTCGTTGATCGATAGCCATGTATGAGACGTACTTTACTAAGTCCATGAACTTGATTTTGTACTCTTCCACAATTATGTTTCCCTAAATTAGAGCATGGAATGCTCCTACCTGCTGTTCCTCATAATAAGCTGGAAAATGCTTTCTTTGAAACCTTTCCTCGAAAAGTTCCCAAGAGATGGTATCTGGAGTAAGGTGTAACTACCTCTCCAGATTACCCCCCAAGTTCAAGGCACTGTCTCTTAACTGAAATATCATTATCTTCTCCTTTGATGTGGAAGCATAGTCTCTCAAGGAAAAACATCTTGTCATTCCTTCTAACCATGCCTCAACACGTTCACTTGCACGACCCCCAACAAAATTTAGGAGTTGATTTTATGTAGTTCTCTAGTGATGTCTCCTAGTGGAGGCCCTCCCTCTAGGTCCCTTGACGCTTCAGGGTTACCCACTCCAGATGGTGGGGGTTCCACTTCAACATCCACTGATTGTCGTCCCTTTAATGTCTCATTAATAACATCTAAGGAGCGCAAGATGAGAAATAGCTCAGACAATGGTGGTGGTGGTACTGATATCGGTGGTCCTTGTGACGATTCCCCCCAACCTTGATTTCTCTGATTCCTAACCATCTTGACTGACTAAATCTACATTCAACCAAATATTATTAGCAAGGGTTTAAGGCATTTAATGTTTTACTAAACTTATACTTGAAAACATAAGGTTTAGGCATAAGTTTCTTTATACTTGTCTATAAAAAAACATTACTTCCATAAGGTAAGTGGTTAAAGATCAGATTCAAAAGCATCTAAGCTTGGTAACTTTGTACATGTATACTACTATCTCTCCAGCATTGTGGGGTGCTTGCCAATTGTTCTAATTTACCTATTTGGTGCATTTTAAATCTACCATTTCCCTATAAATTTTGGAATTAAGTAATGTGATTGTATAATTATTGATTAAATATATGCATTATCATAGGTTAAACCTACTACCCTATGTTTAAACTAATCATTTTTAATATTAACAAAGTTTAATCACAATTTAATGCTAGTCACTAAATTCAAACTTAATAACATATTATAATATATTTATATTACTAAGGTCATGTAAAATTTTTAAAATTATCTTTACTTTATTTAAGATTTATTAGTATCCTACGCGTAATAACCCTAACATTAAGGTTTAATACATGTTTGGTTAAATGCTTGCCCTTTACCTTTACCCTATAATTATTTTTATAATTAAAAAATATCCATTTTAACTTCCTCTCTTTATTAATCATTATATAATTAATATGTGTTATAATAACAATAGAATTCAAGTAATGAAAAAAATGGTTAATAATATATATATATATATATATATATATATATATATATATATATATATATATATATATATATATATATATATATATATATATA
>ML794156.1:32884-42987 GCA_009831015.1 Picea engelmannii
TATATATATATATATATATATATATATATATATATATATATATATATATATATATATATATATATATAATACTGTAGTACAATACCTTGAAGGTGTGGGAAGTGAATGACTAAGGATGATACACTGCTCAAAAATAGGAAGATAGCATTAATGGCCTTGAACTTTTCATTTAAAATGGCCTTCATTGCCCATAACTTCTTATGTAAATTAGATAACAATTACAAGTTAAACACCAACAATTTTATTTATGATGACAACATGATGTAATTAATCTTGCCGAAAGTGTTTTAACCTGTAGTCTTTCCCTTTTATCTTTTATATTAGTAATTCTGGTTACTACAGATGGCAGTAAATTACTTTAACCTTTATGACATCTGATCCTTATTAATTGTTAACAGTAGCATTCCACCTTATTTAGTTAATGTCTTATCGAGGTGAATGGCTGGTAAGAATGCAATTGGATTAAATTGGAATTAGATGTCAGAATGAGATTGATTTGCGCATCAATGTTTATTAGCAACCTTCTAATTAAAAGGTATCTTTTTAATGTTTTTACTTTTTCAATCGATGTAAATGAGAAATGTATGGTAGACCCCAATCCGAAGGTTGTATTTCATCAAGTGAAAGAATGTCTTCAATGGGGTAATTTTGTAGTTATTTAAAAATTATAGATTTTCAATTTTGAAATATTGATCCTTGCTTCCACATCTCTTTTTGAAATTATCTGCAATTCAGTTCTTCTTTCTAATCAATTTGATAACTTTTGTAAAGATCTATGACAATCAAATTCTATATATATAACTCCTTGTAGATCAACAAATGGTTCGTAAAATATTTGCAAATCTAATATATCTAACAAATCTATCTTATAATTTGGATAAAAAGAAATGTATTTAATATTGCTTTAGTGGTTATTGTTCTAATATAAAATTGGGGTATTGTTTTGATATAATTTGGATATTGTTTAATATAAAATTTAGTGGGTATTGTTTAAAAATTTAGTGGGTATTGTTTCAATAGAATTTGGATAAAAGATATTGTTAATATAATTGGTTCACTCCTTCACCTTTCGACTTCTGGCTTAAGCGATATTGTTCCGGGATGTTGACGAAGTTGTTTCAGCTTGCGCTACCCATTGAGGGTGTTGATGTTTATTATAAGTAATGTTTATACTTGGTTATGAAAACATTTAATATGCTTGGTTGCTCACTGTAAGGGTTCTAGATACATGTGTAATTAACATTGGGTTTCAAGGATGATTGTCCTTAGCTTAGTAGGCTTGGTATGTTTGAGTCGGGTGGGATGTAGACACCTCCTTGTTCCTCAGAACAGTCACCAGCCCTGAGACCTTAAATGGTCAAAATCGAATGAAACCTAGGCTTGATCATTTCTTATGTGTCCTGGATGTCATAACCATTGCAGGGTAGGAAGGGCAGGCAGTCAATCAGTCTTTTGTCGGTTGATTGTCGTCCATTGCTCCCAGATGATTGATGTGCATCTGAGGTCGTTATGTGGTTGTCACAGTTGCATGCCTCATGTTTGTCATTGTGTTGCAACACAGAGTATAATGTCTTTATTACCCTTGTACACACGCACACATAAAAAAAATAAAAATAAAAATTTGCAATTGTTATGAGAGGTTGATGTCGTGACGAATGGGAAGTTCGTTACATTGTATTAGGATTTTTTTTTTGGATTTTGGTAAAACTTTATGGCCAGGTTCACCTCCTCCTTTCACATTCCATGTTTTTATATTTGAAATTATATGTGAAAGAAAAGATGATGATGTATTTTACAAAAAATAATGTGTTGGTGGAAATAAATGTAATCGTTGTGCAAATCTAAGTTTGTTTCATTCAAAGTATCATATTGATATGAATGATCAATCATTTTCTAATATAAGAGTCAATTGGAAGAGATATGAATACATCGACAACATGACTCCACATTCTTCAAATGTTATTTCCAAAAGGATTGATTTGAAGGTAGATAAAATCTGTGTGATAGATTTTTTGAAGAAGTTTGACGAAGAAATTTATAAATACACCAAGCATTCAGATAGAGCTCGATGAAAAGATCTACAATTCAAACAATCCCGTGAAGTGTTTCCACTAGGGACAATTTTGTCTGTAGTTGATTTTTCAGAGAATTACACATTCATTGCACAAAAAGAAATACATAGTGAATATTATCATTCAGATCAAGTCATGATATTTGTCCACATTCCATATAAACATGCTCAACAGAGTCTTGATAACATAGAAATCACCAACGCCAATCGACATGTTATTAAAGAATATCACTTTTATATAAGTGATGATCGAGCACACGACACACATTATGTACACCATTGTTTTGATCATTTTTATGATTCCTTGAATGTAACGCCCCTGCTTAAATAAATGTATAGGATTATTAATTATAATTAATTTAATAATCTAACTGTCCTAAAAGTTAGCTAAACAATAATTATTTCTTAAATAACATTAACTAATTAATTATTATTAATTACTTGTTCATGATTGTCAAGGATTAATTAATTATTAATTGACTCATTAATTAATTAAGTAAAGAATTAAAGGGGGTTAATAAATTATATTGTTAAAATAAAGCCTACGTATTCGGGAAGGGATAGGACATTAAATATAAGATAAGATAATAAATACGAAAGGATAAAATAATAAATAAAGGGGATAAGGAACATGAATAATGGGATAAGGGGCATTAACTACGAAAGGATAAGATAATTAATAAATGGATAAGGAAAGTAATGAAGGAGGGGGAAGTTGGTGAAGGGCAATATGAGCAGAGGAGGTTACTAAGGAGGGGAGGATTCTATGGGAGATTATTGATTTTGGGGCTCTCTTGGATTAGCAGAGAGGAGAGTTGAGTTATGGAGTCAGAAGGATTGGTTTAGGGGGCACCGGTTTGCTGGGGGTTTTGGGCACAGGGGCCAGGATATCCATATGATATCCTAGAGCTAGGAAGTTGTCCTAGTTGGCAGGGTGGAACAAGGTTTGGGCAGTGTTTACACAGTTCAACAACGGTCAACAAGGCAAGTGGAAAGCGGAGGGTTAACATCAGACCAAGGTAATTTAAATTAAGTATTTGTTTTATTTCTGTTATGGAATCATTATTCGTTATGATAAATTTATATGCGTATGTGCTAAGTTTATAAGAAATTACCGAGTTACTGAAATCAAGTAGATATTACTGTTACAGTTTATGTTTGATTAATTATTTGATGTTAAATTAAAATGGACACTACACATGGTATCCGAGATTTTTTTTGAAATCTGGGCTTGAGGGACAAAACTCCAAGCTCTAACTCCAGCTACGCCTAACCTACAAACCAAACACAGAAATTTTAACACAAATATAAAAAAATAAATGCAATACGAATTGAAAATGTAAAAACAAATTTACCAAAGTAAAACAAGTGAAATATGAATACTACTAGGGCTGTTACACAGTCCAATTCACACTACAATATACCTTTGGCACAGGCTAAGTGATGTTTGTCAACTACAATAATTCAGACACTCAACATCAAGAACCTGCTTTTTCTGAGAGAGAAAAAAAAAAACAAGCTGCATTTGCCAAAGGAGAAAGAATGATAAGGTAACTTACATGCCTAAAGGATAAGACATGTCGTTGAAAAATTCAGCAAAGGAAAAAGCTACAGCACATAAATCATATACATATACCTCATATGATAAAAGCCCATTATGAAAGGAGACCTACTGTCTCTGACTTTATTCGACAATATAACTGCTCAGAAGATGAGTTAGGGTTATACATGATATCCAGAATGCATAACTATAAAGGTCGAAACATCATCATATATATAAATTGCCGTGACACACCTCTTTAGTAATCAGGGGGTTCGATTTGAATTATCAGTAACAAAGTAAAAAAAAATCATCACAACAACATGTGACTTGAGAAAGGAAGGAATTGTCATGACATAAACCCCAAACCTTAATACATTCCATGGAAAAAAAAAAACAATGCAGTTGTTGTTCTAAGTGGCCGAACGAATTTCTTGTTTCAGCATTGCTGCTGACTGGCATCAACACATACTCTGATAATGACTAAGATGTGACCTACAATGCTACATAATACACACATACTTGTTTTTTTTTTTCTTCATGTAACCATGGGGCAGTGGCCTTTCTTGTGTAGTCTAGGGAGAGGTTTCATGGGCTTCTTCAAATTATGGGATTGGAACGCAACCATAGCACGCAACACAGACAAAAGTCTATGCTCAATCTCAACAGCAAAGGGTGTGGGTTCCAAAATTCTTAAGGAACGTGCAACAACCTCTATTGTGCTCACACAGCCCCCAAATGGCTCTTTTCTCAGAATTAGATCAGAATTCCACATGCTATGTCCTTGTGTATTCCGATCATATGGTAGAAAAACTTGGAAGGCATTGATACTGCTCAGGAAATCCATGCTTGCCTTAACCATCTCCTTCACATGCTGCCATGTCCCATCAATAACTATCAACAATAACAAAATCTCACCATTTTCATTCTCAATTTGAGGAGGATGATCGGGCATACCTGATCGTGCTCGATTGGAAATCTATGTCTCTAAATCCATTGCTTCTTCACCGGGAAATAGAAAGAGAACGTGGCCGCACTTGGATTTCTCTACATCAGATTGGCTGCAAATAACATCGAGGATTGGTGAGGAACCCATATGCAGTCGACGACCGACTATAACTTGGGAATTTTGGAGACATTTTTGGATAAGGGGAACTGTTGATAGTTTGTGGCGAAGTTCATGTGGGTGCTGCAATATGATAATGCGCGTTGAAGTCTCGAGAGCTTCGGATGGCAATACATTGCAGAGACATACATTAGCGGGTCTCTCACACCCTCCTCTGCACTTCTCCCTCTGCTGCTTCTTCTTTTTTTCTGCCCGACAGTCCTCCATTACTCTTCATTTACGTACCTTCAAATGCATCAAAGCCCACAAAAATTAAAAACAAACAAAACAAATCCCAAACAAAAATGATCGCAGATTACCCCCAAAAATCTCCAGAAGGTATCTAGTTGTATCTCTGTATATATGTACTGTGGTATGGGTAGTGGATACTTACCTGGCAGTGGCTCAGGATCTTATCACTAAATTGTGAGGCTTTGAAGGACTGTCTTGATCGCTAACAACTAGACCAGACCAACACCAATGCCAAGAGCAGAGTGAAGAGGCCACAGAGGAAAGAGGCGGAAGTGAAGGAGCGTTAGGGTTAAGGAATGGTTTAGGGTTTTGGTGTTGAGATCCGGGGCCGGGCACATGGGCCTCATGCCAGAAGCTCGACCTTAAAGGCTGCTAGATAATGCCTCGTTTCTCATTAAGTATTAATCACATTAAACTCTCGCCGAATTGAAAATAAGATTTTTTTTGTAATATTAATTCTAATTTTATTTATTTAAAAAAAAAATAAGCATTAATACTATTACGTAAATTTAAATTATTTAAATTAAATTAATTACCTTATATTAAATTAAATTAAAACTGATAATTATTTAAATTATTTAAATTTAATAATATATGCTAAGCTTAATATGATAAAATAAATAAATAATGATAAATGAATATATTAAATAAATTAATGATAATAATGATAATAAATTAATATAATAAATAAATATATAAAAAAAAAATTAAAAAAAAATCTAAATGTTTTGGAGTCTATGGGTTTAGAACCCACGACCACCCACTGCCTAAGCCTTAAGAAACAAACAAACACCAACGCACCATACATGATTCCTTACAAATAAATTATTATACTTCATAGATTAATGGTAACACTGTATGATTAGAGTGGTGTCATTATTAGGAAGATACAGTATGAAGATTAAGACTAACTGGCTTATTACCTGACCTAGTGATCCAGAGCCAATTAACCGAGTTGAATCATAACTAGTGAATGCACCGGAAATCAAAGAAAAGGCTTATTTAGCGCTAGTAATCTTTGTATCCCGAAGTATAAACTATGATTGTCCAGGTGTCAGGTTCACGAGACCGTACACATAACTCATCGAGCCAAAAGCCAAGTCCCTCCACTCCATTCCACCAGTCAAAGTCAACGCTAAATCTCAATGCAACATTCGACAACGCCAACACTGCGTGCCAAGGGAAAAGATCACGAGTCAAGCACGGGAGGATATTTAGTTGTAAGAAAAAAGTTAAAAGGACTTAGACTAGGACAGGCGGGGAAGAGGCGACATATGCACTAGGAGAGTAAGCATAGGAATTGGCAAGTATGGCGCAAGGCTAGCGTAGCTACAGGGCAAGGGAACCAATAGTTCTTTTCATAGGGGTGAAGAAATCAAGCTTAGACGATTAATCCTAACCCTAACCTAGCCAATTCCCTAAAGGAGTAATGTCTGTTTACAGACAAGTAAAGAAAAATTACGCCTAACCCTGTTTCTAGTTTAAGTAGCACCAATTTGAAACTTCCTGGAACTCACCTTGACAACTTGGTTGATGCAGGTTAAAGCATACAGGATGGTCAGGACTCGAGGGAGTCGAGGCAGGGGAGCGTCGTCGCAAGCACTGCCAACACCGCCAGCGCCACCATCACCATCGTCCGAACTATCTCTCATACTGCGCTCGTTGGAAGCCATTAATGAGACTTTAAAGGGGCGGCAACCGACAGGGACTGAAGTGGAACCCCCACTATCTGAAACATGTAATCTATAAGCATCAAGGGATTCAGGGGGAGGACCTCCACCTGAAGACATCACACGAGAATTGTAGAAGATCAAACTTTCAGAGTTTGCCGGGGGTCGCACCAGTGAATGCGCGAAATCATGGTTGGAAGGCATGACAAGGTGTTTTGCCTTAAGGGACTATGCATCCAACTCAAAGGCAAAGATCACCATTTTTCAGTTAAGAGACAACGCCTTGAACTGGTGGGGCAACCTGGAAAGACAACTGCACCTTACCCTAGAAACAGTATCTTGGGAACTTTTTGAGGAAAGGTTCCGAAGGAAATATCTACCAGCGTACTACGAGGAACAACAGGTAGGGGCATTTCATGCCTTAGTACAGGGAAACAAAACTGTAGAAGAATATGAGATCAGATTTATGGAACTGGTCAAATATGTTTCGTATATGGATAATGACCAATGACAGGCATAGCGCTTCATCTATGGATTGAACCCTACGATAAGAGCTATGGTGCGGATTTGGAAATCGTCTTCAGTAGCGGAGGCGGTGGTAAATGCATGTTATGCGGAAGAACACATGAACTTAACCGGGGGTACAAGACTGACATTTCCGCATCGTCCTGGATTTGTAGGGTAGGCCCTAAGGACATTCCCTAGGTGAGGGGGATCAAGGCCACCGCCATATGGTAATAGAGTCGCTCCAAGGACAGTAGCCACAGGGATTTCAATGGCAGCAAGTGCAGCATTTCGTTCATCGCCAACGACGTAGACAGGTCCACGACCATCTCAGGGAACACCAAGTAGGGGTAGGGGTTCCAGGGTAAAGAACTCATTTCAGAGACAGTCACATAACAATGCACAGGTTCAGTCTCATGTTACCTATTGGGGGTGCGGAGGACCCCATTACCAGTGTGACTGCCCAGAGTTACAATCAGGGTTTGTGCATAAAGAAGGAAAGGCACCGATGGGGAGATCAAGTAGCAGCCACCAGATTTACACAATGGTTAATAACCGCCAGGCCGAACATCAATCCACGGTGTTGGAGTCATCAGGTACGCTAAATCATATCAATGTTAAGATTTTGTTTGATTATGGTGCGAAAAATAGTTTCATTTCACCATCTGCATTAGAAAAGAGTGGGTTGGTAGCCTATGAGCACGATGACTTTAAACAAGTCGAGATGGCTTCGGGGGAAAAACAAGCAGTAGGACCTAGTGTTGATAATTGTATAGTAGACCTGGGAGTGTGTACTACCAGGTTGAAGGTATATGTCACTGCTCTCGGGGCGTATGACCTAATCATTGGAATGGATTGGTTAGTAGCTCATTGAGCTTTGGTAGAATGTTTCGCAAAGAGGGTGCTTTGTGTCGATGATGAAGGAAGACCAGTAGAGATCCAGGGTGTACAGAGAAAAGTGTCATTACGCTTTATATCAACTATGGTGGTTAAGTGATGCTTGAGGCAAGGGTGTCGACTTTATGTAGTGGAAGCAGTAAATGAAAGGAAGGGACCCTCATTGGATCAGTACCCGGTAATGTCAGAATTTCAGGATGTTTTTCCAAATGATTTACCAGGGTTACCTCCTGAGAGGGAGCTTGATTTTACTATTGAGCTAAAACCTGGTGCCAAACCAATCTCCAAGACTCCGTATCGGATGACAACGCCAGAACTTTGTGAATTGCAATTGCAGTTGAAAGAGTTATTGGACTTAGGGCTAATAAGGCCCAATGTTTCACCCTGGGGTGCGCCGGTAATTTTTGTAAAGAAGAAGGATGGATCCTTACGACTATGTATAGACTACAGGGACTTGAACCATGCTACAGTGAAAAATAGGTATCCAATGACGCGAATAGATGACCTCTTCGATCATATGAAAGGAGCAGCGGTATTCTAAAAGATTGATTTACGATCAGGGTATCATCAGTTAAGGATTAAGGAAGGTGATATCCCAAAAACTGCCTTTCGAACTCGGTTTGGACATTACGAGTTTGTTGTAGTACCTTTCGGATTGACCAATGCGCCAACAATATTCATGAGCCTCATGAACGGTGTATTCCAGAAGTACTTAGACCATTTTTTACAATTCTTTCTAGATGACATCCTCATCTATTCCAAGAATGAAAGAGAACATGAGGAACACTTGCGAATAGTGTTGTCCTGCCTTAGAGAGAACAAATTGTATGGGAAGCTGTCGAAGTGTTCCTTCTTCCAGAAAGAGATCCACTATTTGGGTCATATCATTTCCGGCGAAGGAATCTCTGTGGACCCAGAAAAGGTAAAGGCCATTATGGAATGGCCAGTGCCGAAAAATGCCCATGAGGTGAGGATATTCATGGGGCTAGCAGGTTATTACCGGATATTTGTAGAAGGATTCTCAAAAATAGCGAAACCCATCACCACCTTGCAATGCAAGGGGGTCAGGTATGATTGGACAGAAGAATGTGATAGTGCATTCATTGAGATTAAGAGGTTACTAACTAGTGCGCCAATTCTACGAGTGCCGGATATGGAAAAATATTTCACAGTCTGCATGGATGCCTCGAAGCAAGGGTTGGGGGCTGTAATAATACAGGATGGAGGAGTGATAGCCTATGCGTCAAGGAAGTTGAAGAAACACGAAGAGCTATACGCGAATCATGATTTAGAGTTGGCAGTTGTAATGCTAGCTCTGAAAATTTGGAGGCACTATCTTGTGGGGCGAAACTTTGAGCTCAAAACAGACCATCAAAGTTTAAAACATCTCTTCACTCAAAGAAATATGAATGCCAGGCAAAGGCGATGGAGTGAGTTTATGAGTGAGTATGATTTTGGTATTTCGTAAATCAAGGGAAAGGAAAATTTGGTCGCAGATACATTGAGTAGGAGACCACGTATCTTCTCCTTGGTAACCTTAAAGGTCAATATGAGGGAACATGTGTTGACACAACTCCCAGGAGATAGTTGGTATTTAAAGGTTACTTCAAACCTCCAGAGTGGGAGGCAGTTAGATCCAAAGTATGAAGGATATATTATGGTAACAAACGGACTATTAAGATATCAAGGAAGGATGTACATCCCTGAGAATGGGGATATTCGAAGCATCATACTGAAGGAAGCCCATAAAGCACTTTATTGTGTGCATCTGGGTGTGAAGAAGATGTACACAGATATGAGGAAGCTCTTCTTTTGGGTAGGCATGAAGCACAATGTAGTCCATTTCGTCGCCAAATGCCTAGAGTGTCAACAAGTGAAAGCCGACCACCATCACCTGGAAGGCCTCCTACAACCACATGATGTTCCTATGTCCAAATGGGAAGTCATCTCTATGGATTTTGTTGTGGGGTTGCTGCTCACATCTCATAGACACAATGCCATTCTTGTGATAGTGGATAAGTTAACCAAGAGTGTTCATTTTATTTCGGTTAGAGACACTTACGA
>ML794156.1:44642-78602 GCA_009831015.1 Picea engelmannii
ATTTCTCAAACAATTGATTGGTTTGTTGTCTTTTATAAAAGACTAGTCTTGCTGACTGGATTGGATGCATACATAAATTACTAAAGGATGATAGTTTTGATTATTAGTACATGCACGAGACTTGTATGCACTAGCTACACATGAATTTCTTGTACATATACACTAGTATGTATGAGTTTTCTTGACTTACTTACTGATAATGTCGATTACTTGTTATGAATGTGTGAACCATGTTTCTTTTCCTTTGCACCATAAGATACCTTAACTTCGGGACGAAGTTTCCTGAAGGGTGGGTGTATGTAACGACCCTACTTAAATAGATGTATATGATTATTAATTATAATTAATTTAATAATCTAACTGTCTTAAAAGTTAGCTAAACAATAATTATTTCTTAAATAACATTAACTAATTAATTAGTATTAATTACTTGTTCATGATTGTCAAGGATTAATTAATTATTAATTGAATCATTAATTAATTAAGTAAAGAATTAAAGGGGGTTAATAAATTATATTGTTAAATTAAAGCTTACGTATTCGGGAAGGGATAGGACATTAAATATAAGATAAGATAATAAATAGGAAAGGATAAAATAATAAATAAAGGGGATAAGGAACATGAATAATGGGATAAGGGGCATTAACTACGAAAGGATAAGATAATTAATAAATGGATAAGGAAAGTAATGAAGGAGGGGGAAGTCGGTGAAGGGAAATATGAGCAGAGGAGGTTACAAAAGAGGGGAGGATTCTACGAGAGATTATTGATTTTGGGGCTCTCTTGGATTGACAAAGAGGAGAGTTGAGTTATGGAGTCGAAAGGATTGGTTCAAGGGGCACCGGTTTGCTGGGGGTTTTGGGCACGGGGGCCATGATATCCATATGATATCCTGCAGCTAGGAAGTTGTCTTAGTTGGTAGGGTGGAACAAGGTTTGGGCAGTGTTTACACAATTAAGAAACGGTCAACAAGGCAAGTGGAAAGCAGAGGGGTAGCATCAGACCAAGGTAATTTAAATTAAGTATATGTTTTATTTCTGTTATGGAATCATTATTCGTTATGATAAATTTATATGCGTATGTGCTGAGTTCATAAGAAATTACTGAGTTACTGAAATCAAGTAGATATTACTGTTACAGTTTATGTTTGATTAATTATTTGATGTTAAATTAAAATGGACACTACATTGAAAGAACACGAAAGCGGATTCGATTGACATTGGATATGGTCAAATGGGTGTGAAGGTCAATTAAAATCTTCATGATCATTCTATTGGTTATGTTGTCTTCATAAAAAAATAAACATTACACATTGTTGGAGTTTTTTTGAGACTGGTCATGGAAAAGGAGAGCAGGACGGTGCAAGGGCATGTATAAAACGAGCACTTCGAAGGTATTAGATGAACCCTCATGCCGATCGATTTGAAACCTCTAAACAATTTGTTGAATTGTACAAAATGGTGCTAATCCATGAATATAATCCATGAAGGGATGTGCACATGTGTGTCTATATATTAATGTTACACATGTACACATGATATTTTTATTCGAATGTGGTCAAATTTACATTCAAACTACAATCATTTTCTTGAGAGATTTCAAGTTAACAAGTTTTTGTCTTGTGCAAGTTTTTTTGGTATCTTGGAATCTAAGATGTAAATAGATCAATATCATATGATGCCAGTAAAATACCTGGGACATGGAAACTACATTTAGTTAAAACAAAATATTTTCAAAACATGTTTGCATTTGATAGAAGAAATGAGTCTTGTTTTTGTTCAGTTTGCATTGAGGACACAAAATCCATATATATTTGCGAAAACAAAAATGAAGGATATGTTAAAGCTTGGAGACATACCGAACTTAATGTAAAAGGGAAAATTCGACTTGCAAGCTCATAGGAGATGGAATAAAATGAAACTATAGTGTTAGTTGATGGCGATAAAGTTTCTGATCTTGTTAGAGAAGGTAATTTTTATGTTTAATTTTTTTCAAATAACTTGTAGATGTACTTGTGTGATAATCTAACACGAACTATTTGTTGTCCAATATATCCAATTATTTGTAGGAGAAATTTTTTCCATGGTTGCACCTGTAGATAACACATAAAATGTGAAATTTTATTTGATGTGATGCATAGAACAAAAGATGAGGCTATTAAAAGATTTCGATGATAACAATTTTATATATGAAAGATGATCCATTGTATTGAAAGGATGTTTTTTTCAAGAAACCCATAAAACTGATACTCATGTTCACTTTCAAGACTACTAGTCAGATGTCACAAGTTGTCAATATAGTCATTTGGTATGTGCAGCGTGCATAAAGTTAATAGAAGTTCAATAAAAAAAAAATAGTTAGAAAATGGAAAATGTTCAAAGTCAATCATGAATGAATAATTGAATATGAAATACCATTACGATGTTTTTAAACAAGTGGCACATGTATATTTCAGAATTATTTTATTTTTCATTGAAAGTACATTCCAGAATTTGATGACTTGTTTTGACTATTTTCAACCATATTTCCAAATAGGATATTTATAAAAAGGGTATGTATAAAAAATTCCAGATCATTCTTAAAATCACAGATAAAATATGGTTCAACCATATTTTATCTGTGTTTTTCAACCATTACACCAATCAAAATTATTTTATGAGCATTACACCAATCAAAATTGAGTTGTATACCTCTTGTATTGTTAGCATTTTATTTTAAACTAAAGAATTGTTAAACACCATTTCCGTTGAACACTTACTTTTTTCAATAGTATTTTTTTCCATTTTATTTTAATAACAAATTGCATTAATTTAAAAAAAAGTTATTTACATATTTTATATTTTCTATTGTAATAATATCTTGTTTCAAATTTTAACTCATTCCGATTTTTATTTTATTTTATGAGCATTATATAAATTAAAGTTGAATTGAATGTATCTCTTTTATTTTGAATATTTTTTTTAATTATTGTTCTAAAAAATACAAAAAAGTTAAAAACATCTCTTTCATTTTGAGATTTTATTTTATTGAGGGCATATGAACTTTGAGGTGAATATCTCTTTTAGCTATAGCATTTTTTTAGTGACTACATGATAAAATTAAAGAAGAGTTGATCATCTCTTCCATTTTAAGGTTTTATTTTATTGTCACATCATTTTGAGCATTTTATTTTATCATTATCACACAAACCAAAAAAGAGTTGAACATCTCTTCTATCTCAAGATTTTATTGTATAAACATTACCTATAATTAATTTGGATATCTCTTCTATCTTTAGAATTTTATTTTTATTGTTATTGTACCAATCAAAGAAGAGTTAAACATCTCTTCTATCCTAGATTTGTGAGCATTGACTTCTTTAAGTGGTAATTTTTTATTTCATTTTTTAAATTAATATTCTAACAACTAAAAACAATTTAAACATCTCTTCCACTTGTTGTAATAACACTTTACTAATAATATCATATATATACAAATATCTCCATTCTAATTATTAAGTTGATTTACATTTTAAATTTGAAATTATTTAGAATCTTCATTTTAATATTTAAGTTGATTTTCATGTAAACTTATCTAGAAGTGTTCATCATTAGAATTAAATTGTAATTAATAGATAGATCTTTTCTAACAAAGTTAAGGAAATTAATACAACCTTGCCTAAAGTCAAGTGAATTAAATTGTAATTAATAGATCTCTTCTTTAACAAAGTTAAGGAAATTAATACAACCTTCCCTAAAGTCAAGTAAAGACCCTTACAAAAATGTGGGTCTATGTGAATAGTACTAAACCGTAGTCTGCAAATCATTTTCCTAATGTAATTCTCTTTCATACATGTTATCTGAGTTGTACAAGGGGTATGTGTTGTTCTTTGGCATGCCTAAAACACAATGCTTGAATGCATACCTCCTCCTTTGAATTCCACATTGGTTACCTTCTTCCAAAATCAAACACAAGTTTTCTAAAAGGAAATTGGTAGATCATGAAAATTTCATCCTTTTAGTGCAGTTTATACCAGCATAGGCTTTGCATGGTTTAAAGTGTTTTATACTACCATATATTCTCAAATAAGTTTTGCATGGTTTGACAAGTTGTCTACTATCATATATTCTTAAATAGATATGCAATGATACAATCTTGTATGTTTGACAGTTCACTTGTTTCCTGTCCATCTATTGAGTTTGCATATTCTTAAATATATAAACAATAACACATTCTTGTATTATTGACTTTGCATATTCTTAAATAGCTAAATAACAACACATTTTTGTATTATTTCACTTTATTTTTTTCTTTTCATTTATTTAGCATATCTCATATGCCTATCTTTCCTTTAGTTATTTTTATTAGTTAAGTGCATATATGTAACCAATTTAATTAACAAATCTCATATCCTTTAGTTTGTTTTTATTAGTTAAGTGGATCTATGTAACCAATTTATTTAATAGATCTCATATACCTATCTTTCTTTTAGTTTTTTTTATTAGTTAAGTGCATCTATGTAACCAATTTATTTAATAGATATCATATGCCTATATTTCCTTCAGTTTTTTTTATTGGTTAAGTGCATCTATGTAACCAACAAGGTCATAAATAAACTAGAAAAAAATAAAATCATTTAATATAAAAAAAATTACTAAAATTATTCTGCCAAAATTTACAATAATAAAAAAACAAATAACACATATTAGCATATATACTATAACTAAATATTAAATAAACAATAAAAAATAATAACATACCCAACCACAATTAAACAGATTTAAGATAGTTACTCTCCAATTAAGAGAACACGATTTAAATAATTTGTAAATCTTATCTAAAATATTAAAAAAATTTAAAGAGAAAATTTTTGTTCTTGGTAAAAAAAAAATTGAGTTATAGTTAGATAATAATCTAAAAATAAATATAGAATTGTGCATGAAGAAATTTCACAAATCTCCATATTAAGTCATTCTTTTAATGAAATACTTATCTCCTTGTGGATAAAGTCCCAAATCCTTCAGGTGAAATTCTCCTTGTGGATAAGGTCCCAAATCCTTCAGGTGAAATTATCATCCCAAGTGATTGTTATTGTGTTCTTGATAAAACAAATTGTGAGTTAGATTTATATAATAATTTGAAAATAAATATAAAACCGTGTATGAAGAAAATTCACAAATATCCATATTAAGTCATTATTCCAATGAAATACTTATCTTCTTGTGGATAAAGTCCCGAATCCTTCAGGTGAAATTCTCCTTATGGATAAAGTCACGAATCCTTCAGGTGAAATTCTCCTTGTGGATAAGGTCTCAAATCCTTCAGAAATTCTCATCCAAGTGATGTTATTTGATCATATTTACACATCAATAAAATACTAATCTCCTCAGTAGTAAAATACTTCTCTCTTCTTCTGCAATGGTCATATAATCAAATTCCACGATGCCATTTCAAACTAAAGGACTCATAAATCTCTATATTAAGCCATTCTTCCAAAAAACTACTTATTATCTAAAAAAGTTCACAAATCTCCATTTTAAAAACCATTCTTCTCGAAAATACTTATCTCCTCTTTCTGCGGTGGAATAAATGTTCTCATATAATCTTGCATGTACATGAAGAAAACACAAATCTGCACATGTATATTAAGTCATTCTTCAAAAACCATTTAAATGGGATGTATTCATATTAGATATAATGAAATTCTCTTTGAAATTATGTGTGAGCTAGCTCACATATACAATATGTGTTATCTCACATATACAATATGTGTGGGCTATATTACATATATAGTATGTGTTAGCTCACATATACAATATGTGTGAGCTTATTTGTAAATCTAATTGAATGTTGGTTTTTGTGATTAGTAACCAATTTAGTTAAGAGTTTGACAATACCCTGGCAAGAAGAAATTCACTTCGTTGTATGTAGAATTTTTTTTTTTTGTCCATACTACGCCATTCTTGGACAAGAAATCAAGGAATGTAATCGAGGAAAATTTAAAAACTTGAACTCTTTTCTGATGTGGGATAGAGTTTGTTCTCAAATATTCAAATGTTCAAGTTCAAAATTAGGTCTTCATCATGATCTAACCTTAAATAAATTTGAATGTACACCATTTAAGACAACAATAAACTTATCTTGGGGTTCTATATATTTCAAAATAATTGATCAAAGCGTTGAATAGGAAAGACTAAACTAAAAATTTGAGAAAAGAAAAAATTGATAAAAGTAAAAAGCACACATTTATGAATCATCCTAAATGGACACATGCTTCCCAAATCTCAGATCTTCCTCCACTTCCTTCTCAATCCCAATCTCCCTCCGAAGCACACTCTCAAGTACTCTCTTCTCCACATTAGCCTATATAACACAAATTTCAAATTTGAAAATTTGAAAAATTAAATTTAAATGATTATAACACATTAAATTTAAATGATTTTAAGACATTAAATGATACCTGTGAACTTCCACCCTCTTCAAAATCTCCCAATGAGAATTGAGACAAGCCTACCCAAGTAGTAGGAGATGGAATAGGGATCTGTGAACACCACAACTAAGAACTAAATCTAGGATTCAATGTGTTCACAATTATACAAAACTATAAATGTTGTTGATCTCTTATTCAAAAGAGTAAATATTGAACAACTATTAGAAAACACATACTTGATTCAACCCATCCAAATGTAAAATTGTGGAATTAAGTCCTCTACTTACTGGAGATTCATTTAACATATCTCCAAACTGCAATTAATGATAATAAAAACTCGATTATTTCTATAGATACAATCATATATACATCTAGAATTAGAAGTAAACTATCATGAAATGCATCAAACATTTCCTAACTAGAACAAATACCAATCTATGGTTCAATCATCATTTTGAATGACCTTCTTCCAACCATCCCGACAAAATTTTGCATACTCCAAAACATCTTCTGCTGACATGGTATCTAACTCTGCATCTGTTTTATAAAAAAATGTGGCCCAGGAATTGTCTTCCACTCATTGACAGTTCATGCAAACATCAACACCATAAAAAATCACTTCCAAAATTTTCCCGATTGTAGTCCTGGCCTCTTTGCTAACCTCTGATGTAGCCTGCAACTCTGAATGTGAAGCAAATTTCCTTGTTGGGTGAGGTACTAAAGATTGTGGAGGCCTCGACAATGTCATACTTCGATATGCCCCTTTGTGATCATATGTATGTCCTTTATCAATCCCATAATATTTGGATGGTAGATTGGTATAATCAGAGTGCATGTGCAAGAAAAAATCTGCAAAAACATGTCTTGCAAAATAGTGTGGAACCTCATTGTTCCACGAAAATTTTCCATATGCCGTCAAAAATCTGTTATATAGATGTCCTGCAATATCATGGTGCTTAAAATATTGCACCTTCAACATCTTTCTCTTTGGGACCTCTTTGAAATTGAATATCAAAATGACGTCTTCTTTTGAAACTCTATTTTTTATTGTCTTCCATTTATCAAGGCCCATCACCTCTGAATTTCACCACCTCATTAGATCGACAAAACTATCAGTGGTTGGCCCCATATTATGATATGCGTCCATAAAGAGTTTCAAGACCACCAAATCATTTTCCAACCTCCTTTTAACACCTGAGCATCGCTCAAGTGTCATTGTTTCAGCAATCCCTTCTCGGGGGAGTTCATCACCAAGATCCGAAGGATAGGTGGACGTAGGCATGCAATCCTCTATTTCTTAATAACACGGCCTCCTAAATCCATCTTCACCTTCTGAACCAACATTTGAATCTTCATGACAACCACTCTCTCTTTCATTGTCGTCCCTTGCTCTAAACTGATTGTCTACACACACATTTGAAAGTAACTACAAGATTTAATTTTACATAAATTTAAATACAAAAAAATACAACAAAAATAAACAAAATCAAAGAAAATTACCATAAATATTCTCTTGTCCAGAGGTATTCCCTACATTCTCAGGTATAGGAGTATCAATGCACAACCTATATAAGAAGGCTACATCCATAACACTTGCTTGAGCAGGTTCTGCAGTTGATCTATTGACAAACTCATTTAAAAATCTCCTCTGACGAGATTATTGTTGGTAATTGGGAGTCTTAGTCGAAGGAGTTCTTGTTCTTTCTTCTTGGGAGAACCTAGAGAATTTGGGAGGAATGTTTGAAGAATCTTGTGTCGACATCTCTCCTCAATATCTATCCACAATGCAAAGTTTATCAATAAAAATGCAGAGATGTACCCAATTTCAAGCAATTAAAAATGCAGAGAGAAATCGAAGTTTTAATCAATTAAGCTGCAAATGTACTTGTTCATAAGAAGGCACAAAGACTAAACATTCAACCATGAATCAATCAACTCAAAGATAAGTAAGGGATATACAACAGAGAAAATTATTATCCTTCACTCATCATCCATGCACAAAAAAGTAGGGCATTTGAATCTATAGGTATTTAAACACCGAAGTGATGACCATTGATTCAGCTCCTGTCTGACTTCTCAGGCACAAACTGATGACTAAAGGGATAAGGGACAGAAGATAAAACCACAATCTTTTCATAATAATCAATAAAACCCACACAAAGAAGTCATTGAAATCAGAATTTGGGTTCGCTAAGGGATTTTCATTCAACTCAGAGGTTTATCATTCACAATGTAGAGTTTATCAATAAAAATGCAGAAATGTACCCAAATTCAAGCAATTAAAAATGAAGAGATAAATCGAATTTTTAATCAATCAAGATGCAGAGGTACTCATTCATAACAAGGCACAAATACTAAACATTCAAACATGAATCAATCAACTTAAAGATAAGTAAAGGGATAAACAACATGACAAATTCTTATCCTTCACTCATCATCCATGCACAGAAAAACAGGGCATTTGAATCTATAGGTATTTAAACACATGAGTGAGGACCATTGATTTGACTCCTGGCCAATTGCTTAGGCACAAACTGATGACTAAAGGGATAAGGTACAGAAGATAAAACCACAATCTTTTCATAGTAATCAATAAAACCCACTCATTGAAGTCATTGAAATCAAAAGTTGGGTTTGCCAAGGGAAATCAATTCAATAAAATAGTAAGCAAGGGGATTACAAATACAAGTTAATAATTTATTAATGGTAGGAATGAGTGATATATATTTTGAAGAAGATGCAAGTGAGTGATTCTTAATTGTCACAAAATTTATGGTGGTAATGAAGCTCATTTCTACAAATAGTAATATGAGTTTAAATGACATATATATTTTGACGAAGATGCAATTGGGTGAGTCTTAATTGTGACAAAATTAATGGTTCCAAATGGTAATGTCTACAATTATGACAATGGAGTATTTTAGGTGATATTCTTACATTATATTTGTGATCTAGAAAATGCTTATCCTTCACTCATCATCCATGCACAGAAAAGCAGGGAATTTGAATCTATACGTCTTTAAACACCGAAGTGACGAACTTCGATTCAGCTCCTAACTGACTACTCAGGCATGAACTGATGACTAAAGGGATAAGGGACGAAAGTTAAAACCACAATATTTTCATAATAATCAATAAAATCCACACAAAGAAGTCATTGAAATCCGAAGTTGGGTTCGCCAAGGGATTGCCATTCAACTCAGAGGTTTATTATTCACAATGTATTAGAACATTTCTTTAAGATTCCTTAAAAGTTCCCTATGGTTGGATCCACAAAGACCACATATAATGCAATCCATTAGAATCCCCAAAACAAAGAGTTTAATCTTCATAACCTCACACACCCACTAACATAAGAAATCTTTAGTAAGGGGTGCACAACAACTTGTTATGCCTTTAATCTTGGCACATAAGAAATCTTGCTTTACGAAGTAGTGCACTCTTATCTGATCACAGATTGGATAATGTTATATTATATAACATATGAACTATGCAAATGTTATATTATATAGTTGGATCACTTGAGAGATTTAAGGACAAATTGTTGGATAGTTGTGGATATGGTTGAACTAAATACATAACTGTGAAATATTTTATGATCACCTAAAGTTGCATAAAGGGACCTAATTGTACTATAAACTAAGGGATTTACACTAAGGTATTTCTACATCGAGTGGATAACTACCCAAAATTAACTCAATAGCATGTGCATAATCTTTGAACATGGTTCAATCCACTAAGACCACATATATATTCCTTATAAAATTTCTTTAAGATTCAGTAAAAGTTCCCTATGGTTGGATCCACTAAAAAAAATGTATTAGAACATTTCTTTAAGATTCCTTAAAAGTTCCCCATGGTTGGATCCACTAAGACCACATATAATGCAATGCATTAGAATCAACAAAACAAAGAGTTTAATCTTTATAACCTCACACACCCACTAATAACATCAACATGGGATGGGTATGAGAGTTGTTCGTATTCCTAAAATAAATTCCCATGAGTTGGAGAAAATGTAATATTTGTGAGGCTTAGTTGGACTATGAAATCTAGATAAAATATAGTCATATAAGGTGGAAATTCACGTTGATTGAGAGAAATCATGACAATAATTTCAAATGTAAGTGCATCATAACCTATTGTAAACATAGTAATGTGAGTTTTAATGGGATATATATTAAGAATAAGATGATTTTGAGTTATTCTTAATTGTCACAAAATTTATGGTGGTAATGAAGCCTATTTCTACAAATAGTAATGTGAGTTTTAATGACGTATATATTTTGAAGAAGATGCAATTGAGTGAGTCTTAATTGCCAAAAAATTAATGGTTCTAAAGGGTAATGTATATAGATATCCACACTCCCCTCGTGTTGTGGGAGAGTCATGCTATCCACACTCCCCTAGATGTGTGATGACTAATACTAGTTGTCTACTAGAGATGTTAGGTCGAAAGTTTTGATGCTTTCACATTTGGATTATATCTAGAGTTAGTTCAATATAGTCGAAACTCCAACATATTTCAACAAAGGAAGGGATGGAAAATGCGAGATGGAATTAAGGGTTTAAAGGGAGCCTGGTGATTCCAAGTTAATTGAGGATCACATTTGGGATTCGATATGTGATTCCTTGTTTCCTCACATAGTTCCTACCATGTTTAAATTATAATAATTCAATTTTAAAGATGGATAAAGGTTGAATTATTACTCTTTCTTTAATGAGGATTATTTGAAGTTTGATTTACTTTATTTATTTGTATGCATGATTAGTTGTGAACATTTTAAAAATATGCATTTGGAACATTGCTTGTTATTATCGTCTACATGTGGGATATGTGTGTGCTAGCTATGCCTAAATATCCAACACACATACAATATTATGGTTCAATAAACACATTAGTTACTAATGTCTAGGTTATTAATGAATTAATTAATAAGTTGTCAATTTGAAGTTATATTATAGCTATGCCTACATGTCCAACACACATACAATATTATAGTTCAATAAAGACACTAGTTACTAATGTATAGGTAAATATGAAATTTCTTAGGAAAGTATTTCCGTTTTTGGTAAATTTGAAATTGGAATTTTTTTTCCATTTATGGAAATTTCAAATTTAGTTAATTGTAATTGATGATTATGACTTTTGGGCAAAGATCTGATTTGACCCAACTAACTATTTGACTATGACACTTGTATAAAAAAAAAATATTTTATATTTATTATTGATGGACAAATGGAATAGCTAGATTAAAATCAACTGACCATGACTCCATGAGTGGGGAACATGTTGGAACTACCTCATGGTTGATTGTTACAAGTGGAAAATTAGGGATTTGGCAATTGGCAGCCCCTGAAAATCATGGATTTGGAAAGTTGCAAAAATTCCCAAAGGCGAAAATACCTAGGCACAAATGATTTTGGATATATAACATATGGGAGGAGGCAGGATGCTACCTAGTATGCTGGGGAGAATAAATTATCTCTTGTTGTTATAAAAACTACTTGCTGAGTGTGAGACAAGGAGAAACTGATGAAATTGAAGGACTATTGCTGAGGAGGAGTTCTAAGTTTTCCCTCATGGATTCATGGTCAGGCTAGGGGGTGAACAGGACAAGTGAATTGGCTGCCTTGTTGTAAGGTTGGGAGGAACTTGGATGTTCTATTTGTTGTTTGGAATATTGTTCAGATATTTCTATCTAATCCTTCTCTGGTCAAAGGTTATTTGAAGTATTGATTGATAGAATTCATTTGCTTATATCTCGATGAATTGTTCTATTTATTAAAGTCTGTTGAAATGGGATGAAATGTAGGGTAAAACCTTATGGATTAATTGTAGGTGTTGAGCAAAAACTTTCCTTGTATCTTGGCTGAGTATGGAACTTAATTATGAAATATTAGAGGATACATCTATGTTAAAAGGATATCATTTCAACCCTATTGCTGAGAATCCCTACCATATACATAATACATATACAGCTGAATATATATATATATATGTGTGTGTGTGTGTGTGTGTGTGCATTCATATCATTGCAAGGATAATATTTATTTATATATGTACAATCATATTATTTTAATTCTGAATGAATCATCCTATTGATTATCATAGTTGGGATGAAGTAAATATAGTATAGTCCTTACGATTTTTACTGTATCTCATTAACTAGATGATTCAGGAAATACACTTGAGAACTTAGAAATTTATATACATATTTTATAGATAGACCAAACACACAGGTAGAAATAAAGGGCTATGATGATTAGACTATCTTAATACAAATGATAACGAATAGTGTAGACAGTCATAAATAAAGTCCCGAAATGAAAACGACTAGTTCAGATAGTTACAGACGAAGTTCTGGAAGAAGCCATTCCTTTAATTCTGGAAAAATTGTCTATTGATTTATATATGAGTTGGAATATACATACATATAATTGTTATAGGCTGAATAAACAGTTTGTAATAAAAAAATAAGTTATATATAGTTGACTGTATCCATTTTCAGAACCCTTAAATACCTATTGTGATAATTTCACCAAATATCAATGAAATAAAAGAAAGCTAATAGTTCTATTGGCCACAACGAAGTTTCTGAAAACATAATAATACAGGAGCAAATTAAAATTTGAAGGACATTCTTTCTGGAATCATATAAGTTGATATGCTCTTCCCTTTTTAAACAATTTAGGTATAATAGATAACCAGCGTATCAACAAGCCTGGAATTAAAATCGTTATCATTGTTTCATTACAAGTATGCAGGAGAAAATTCCATCGACTCAAACATTAAAGTTTATTATACAACCCAATCAAGACCTGAAATCAAAGGTGTGTCCAACCTTACACAAGTTCTGCATTATAGTCTTCCAATAGTGAACATCGTTACAACATTGGATTCATTGGTTAATAGGAATTGGGATGGAACTTTATAAAACACGATAATCTAGGTTGGAACCTAGAGATTTGTTGTTATAACATGGAACGATAAGTCCTGAGAATTCTGTAAAGGAACTCGAGTACCTTTTGTATGAGAGGATGCCTAGAATTCCGAAGCTTTCAGATGATCCAACCCTGTTAGGGGACCAAGAAAATTCAATTAGTAACTACCAATGAATAATAAAATTTCTTATATGGAACACATAATTTAATTTCCGAGATAAATTGATTATAAAGAAAAAAAAAACATGAAAATTTTGGATTGCACTTAACTTGGGGCCACAATACATGTCATCTTGCCTCTACATAGTCGACGAAGTCATCCACGGGCTAGAAGGGAGAAGTGGGCCAAAATCAACATGATGGGTACCCTCGCAAAAACCAGGGGTCCCATCATTAGGTCGCAATAAACAATTCTTTTAACATAAATACCAGAAGGAAATCAAAAGAAACTTCTAATAATTAAAATGACCAAGGAAGTGCATAACGAAATGTATTCCATAACTTTATACATATATAGTTCATAAATAAAACCTTGAGACTTCACTTTTACTACAATAATAAATTACGAATTCAGACTCCAAGGGTCGCGTAGTATGTGTCGATTGAATGCACGGATAAAGTCAGGGTAGAAGTTTAAATATTTCTTGCCGAAAGGAATGCAATAAATAAAAAATTAAATATTATATTCCAAATGCGTTTGATCAAAGTCTAAACATAAATTGAATATTGGTGCCAAAGAGAATGCAATGATCAAAGATTTAACACAGAGTTAATATTTATGTAGAATACCCACATTATATTATATACTGAATGGAAAATACAGAAAGTTCTTTTAAAAAAATTACAGTCGTAAGAGTTAGCTAGTGGCTTGTTAGAATCTACCGAATTAAATATGCTATATAACATGTATACTCAATGTGGGTTCTACCCTACTAGAATTACTTCTAGACTAGTACTTTTGCGTGGTCTCACAGGGGCTCGATACCAGGTAAAAACACATAAGGGTAAGAGTAATCCATAAAACGAATAGTGGGACGATAAAAATCCCATAAGCAAATGCAAACATGCTAACCCCACTAAAACTCCCATGAGAGATTGTAGATACTGGAACAAAAGAGGGGTACCAAGAAGGTTCTGAAAGGATTTGGAATAAAACACCAGTGAAGACTACCTACCCAGAAGCGATAATAGTCCGACGGTTTACAAGGAGAATAACAATCATAGGAAAAATATCACTAAAAGTCATAATAAGAATTATAGTACAAAGGGTTTCTTCCACTGTAATGAAAACCCGAGGGTTCCATCCAAATTTTAAAATTACAGGAGCATCGTGAGCTTACCAGGGCAGTCAAGTAGGGATGCCTACTCCCACCGAATAAAAACCTCCAAGTCACTGATTTCCCCCTCACTAAGAAAAACACAGAGTTATTTCGGAAAACTTCAAAAATGACAAAAGAGACCCATATAACCCTAAAGAGCTCTTACTATGCAGAGTAAATGATGATGGTATGGAGGTAGGCTCTAGCCATGTGATGGGGAAGAGTTTGCACGACCATATTGGACGTGGGGTTAGGTGATAACAATCGAATTTCTCATGCACAGGGCCTCCATTAATGGCCGATTAAGAGGCTTAACTCATGTCTGATAAGAACCCTTATTTTCATATTTAGAAATGAGAAGTAAAGAGCAGTCCCTTCATGACACGACCAACTGGAACCATTTAACTCTAACTTCTATCATTTCAGTTAATACATCGTTCAAGTGAGGGATCGTTCAGTTGAGACATCACAAAGTTAAACACGTTTTTAGGGTTGAGTTTTATTAACCAAAACCTTTATGTGGATGGTGACTGGAAGATCATTACCCAACCAATAATCATAAGGGATTCGTTCGATGATTTTGGCCATGCAAAGTAATGTCAAATACCTTATGTTAAGCCAATAAAATTTCACTAAGGTGTATACTCTCGACACCATTATGTATGCATGGTATACAAATGAGATTTTCCCTTGCGTGCAAGTATAGAATCTTATGATTAGGGGACAATTTAGGATCACAAGTCCTAAGCCTAATATAATATGTAGATATATATGTGAGTATTAGAATAACTTTAGGACTGAAGGGGAATGTTAGAATGTGGAGATTTATTCATATAGAAACTATTTTCAATGTGAGTTAGGTTGGGGTATAAATGTCTTCGTTTGATAGTCATAACATAAGAAAGCCTCGTAGAGATTAACAATGGGGATAATTAATACCTTCTATTAACTATGAGTCTTCTAAATGAAATTGGAGATTAATGTTCCGTATATTTTTTTTTTATTTGGAAAATTTGAGGTACATTACATATGGTAACTGAGAAAAGGTTACAACACTTGGACCTTGAGTAGGGTCAAAATATTTGCTTAGCATATATTTTCCTCTTTATGTAAAACTAACAAAAAAATTACTGTTACAAACAAAAAACACTTTATTCTGTTGTAATCATGGCAGCCCAAGATGAAACAGAAATTAGACTCGAGGAGAATATTGAACAAAGGCCTCCTGCAGATCAGAGACATAATAGTGACTAAAGTTCACCTACCGAAGTCCTGGAAACTATGAGAAATCTCATTGTTGAGCTGCAAGTTTTCAAAGCAGACAATGAGAAATTGAAAAAAGCACAGAAGGAACAACGGGAAATAAATGAAGTCCTGCTGCGAAATATAGTGACAAAGAAAATCCCAAAGGACAATAACCATGAAGAAGAGGTCAGTAAAAGGGCCTCCAAGAATTCTGGTCCTGAAGCAGAAAAAGGGGATAGTTCGTCTGAAGGTACACCTTCAGCCGAAGATAAAACAAAAACAGGAAGAAAAAGGAAAAATGTAGATCACCTTGAGGGAGAATTTAAGAAAATCAAACCATCTACCTTTGACGGGGAATCCAGGTTAGGGGAGGAAGTTGAAGCATGGTTATTGGACATCAAGAAGTATTTCCAGATATACAACTATTCCAGTAATATGAAGGTCAGAATGGCCATCTATAATCTGAAAGGGAAGGCTAGCATATGGTGGCAAGACCTAAAGTTGGCCAAGGGTCTAAAGGAAAAACAGATGGAATGGTCAGATTTTAAGAAATACTTTAAGAAACAGTACCTATGTGAAAGTTACTATGAAAGAAAAACCAAAGAATTTTATGAGCTAAGACTCAGTCAAATGGATATTGAATACCTGATAAACAAATTCCTGGAATTACTAAGGTTTGTGCCTTATATCTGGGAGGACAAAGTGAAAATCTAGTGGTTCCTAAGATGTTTACTGCAGTTTTATAAGGAAAGAATCGAATTTGATAATCCCAAGTCCTTGAATGAAGTTTCGAGGAAAGGCCGAATGTGTTACGACCAATACAAACAACGGTCAAAATTTCCCAAGGCTTTGAAAGACAGGAAACAAGACCAAATGAACCAGCGGAAGAAGGGATATCAACCAACTCCTTTTCCGACTGCAACAAAGAGTTTTCCTAGAAAATATTTTCACTCTAATAATCAGAACACCCAAGGAGGTGGTAAACCACTAAATATGGGAACAAAGAAGTTTGGGGACAACCCCCGTGAACCGTTAAAATGATGGGAATGTGGAGAACCTCATTTAAGGAGGAACTATCCACGTTTGACTTCAACGGCCATAACTACGGTTCACAACCTATTGGAAGCCTCTATGGTGGGAGATGTGGGCAAAATCTTACATCGGATAAATGCAGTCGTGGATGGCTGACAAGCTGATCACCAATCCTCTGTAGTGGAAATTGAAGGTAAAATTAATAACACTCGTATTTTTTTTTAATTAATCCTAGAGATACGTTGAGTTATATTGATCCTGGTATAGTGGATTCAAATAAACTTAAGAAAACAAGACATGCAAAATCTTGGCTGGTACAACTAGCAACAGGAACAAAAAGAAAAGTGGTCGATTTTATTTCTGATTATGAGTTCAGTTTAGGTGGTCAAAACATAAAGACAAATCTGAACATTCTACCATTAGGGTATTATGATGTAATTATCGGAATGGATTGGTTAGAAAGGCATAAAGCAGTGTTAGATTGTTATGAAAAATCACTCAAGTATAAAGACGAAAATGACATTGCTAGGACAATTCAAGGTATACAAAAACTAATCTCAGTTAGATAGATTTCCACAATGCAATTTAAGAAATGCACGAGAAAGGGTTGTTAGGTTTATGCCATCCAAGTAACTAACCTGTTAGAAAAAGAAAATAAATCCAGATTGGAGGATTTTGTCGTTTTGCATGATTTCAGAGATGTGTTTGCTGATGAGATACCTGAATTAACCCCTAGGAGGGAGATAGAATTTTCTATCGACTTACTACGTGGTTCAAACCCTATATCTAAAACACCCTACCGAATGAGTTTACCAGAGTTAATAGAATTAAAAATTCAACTGCAGGAATTATTGGACAAATAATATATCAGACCGAGTGTTTCACCATTGGGAGCACCCACCCTCTTTGTTAAAAAGAAAGATAGAAATTTGAGATTATGCATCGATTACAGACAATTAAACAAAATGACTATTAAGAACAAGTACCCCTTACCTAGGATAAATGATCTGTTCGATCAAGTAGGTGGGGCAAAGATTTTTTCAAAATTGGATTTACGATCTGGTTATCACCAGGTTAGGATAAAATATGAGGACATAAGTAAAACAACATTCCAAACAAGATATAAACATTACGAATTTTTTGTTATACTGTTTGGGCTCACTAATGCGCCAACCACATTCATGTGTTTAATGAACAATATTTTCAGTCGATACTTAGACTAGTTTATTTTGGTATTTATTGATGATATCTTGGTGTATTCTAAAATAGAAGAAGAACATGAAGAAGACATAAGGATAGTTCTACAAACTTTGAGAAAACTCAAACTGTATGCCAAATTCGATAAGTGTGAATTTTATCAGAAGAAAATACAGTACCCAAGGCATGTAATATCTGAGGAAGGTATTGCAGTTGATCCTGAGAAAATAAGAGCCATCATGGAATGGTTGATTCCAAAGGATGTAGCAGACATCCAGTCATTCATGGGAATCACCGGATATTACCGTAGATTTATAGAGGGGTTTTCCAAAATTGCATACCCTATCACATCTTTACAAAAGAAGGGAACTAAGTTTAACTGGTCACATAAATGTCAAGACAATTTTAATAAGTTAAAGGAATTGTCAACGACCACACCCATTTTAAAGGTAGCTGATCCGGACAAAGACTTCACAGTTTGTGTGGATGTGAGTAAATAAGGACTAGGTGGTGTCCTAACTCAATAAGGGCACGTGATCTGCTATGAGTCTGGAAAACTAAAGGAGCATGAACGAAATTAAGTCACTCATGACTTAGAGTTGGCAGTTGTAATACACGCCTTAAATATGTGGAGACACTACATAATGGGCATAAAATTTATGTTATTGATGGATAACAATGGTGTATAATTTTTTTTTAGTCAACCAAACCTTAACGCAAGGCAAGCAAGATGGCTAGCCTTCTTAAGTGAATTTGACTTTGAGGTGAGACATATCAAGGGTAAGGAAAAAAAGGTGGCTGATGCCTTAAGAAGAAGAGTTCATGGGCTGTTTGAAATAAACATTAGCAGGGCAGAAAGCGATCTTTCATAGAGGATAAAGGTTGTAGGTAATAACAAATAAAATTACACTAGAATAGTGGAAAAATTACGAGGTAATTCAAAAAATTCAGACAAAACAGATCTGAGTTTGGACAGAAAAGGTCTACTACAATTCAAAAATAGAATATACATACCAGATTTGACGGAATTAAAGTTAACAATTTTGGCCAAAGCACACAAGAAACCATATTCTGGTCACCCGGGATACCAGAAAATAGAAACAACACTAAAGAAGTTATTTTATTGGCCTAATATGAAGGGTGAAACAACAAAATACTTAGGTAAGTGTCAATATTGTCAGCAGGTAAAAGCTGAACTCCATCATCCACCCAACCTGTTGCATCCCTTACCTATGCCAGGATGGAAATGGGAGACTATATCACTGGACTTTATTATAGGTTTTCCTAGAACTCAAAAACATAATGATTCAATTATGGTGGTAATCGATAAGCTTAGTATGTCTGCACACTTTAATCCTGTAAAGTCTACTTTTAAATTTATTAACATCACTAAAATATTCATGAAAGAAAATTTTAGACTGCATGGTATTCCTAAAATGGTGATTTCAGATAGAGACGTAAAATTTACATCTTCTTTTTGGAAATAATTGTTTGCAGGGTTAAATACTAACTTGAATTTCAGCACAAGTTATCATCCACAAATGGATGGGCAGACTAAATGAACAAACCAAATCATAGAATATATGATATGCATGTACGTAAGGACAAAACCAAGCAAGTGGGAAGACTACCTACACTTGGTTGAATTTGCATACAACAATGGTTACCAAACTTCGGCTAAGATGAGCCCTTTCGAAGTACTGTACGACATAAAATGTACAACTCCGATTAGCTGGGATAACCGAGTTGACAGACTCACAGTAGGACCAGAGATTCTCTAGGAAATGGAGAGCATGGTAAAAAAGGTACAACATAACTTAAAAGAGGCGCATGACAGACGAAAAAGTTACGCGGACCGAAAAAGAAGACACCTGGAATTTCAAGTGGGAGACCATGTTTATTTAAAAGTCAAAGCCTGAAAAAGTTCACTAAAGCTAGGGAATTGTGCCACGTTGGCACCCAGGTTTTGTGACCCTTTCGAGATCTTAGCTCGAATTGGACCCATAGCATACCAACTTGCACTTCCTGCCAATCTAAAAATTCATAATGTATTTTATGTTTCTTTGTTAAAGAATTATGTTCATGAGCCTACTCATATGATCAATTGGAACTTGGTGCAGGTGGAACCAAAAGGCGATTTCCAAGCAGAACCTCTGTGCATTCTGGACAGGAGATAAATAACACTTCGGAACAGAGCCGTCGCCCAGGTAAAAGTGCAATGGAAGCACTTTAGCACTGAGGATGCCACTTGGGAGTTGGAGGGAGATTTGAAGAAATCTCATCCAACCCTATTCCAAGAAAGGAACAAACACTGCAGACAGTGTTTTATTGAAGGGGGAAAGGATGTAACATCCCCCAAAATAAATTGATTTTAAATCTGAAATTTCTTAGGAAAGTATTTCCATTTTTGGTAAATTCGAATTTTTTTTTTTTTTTCCATTTATGGAATTTGAATTTTGAATTTAGTTAATTGTAATTGATCATTATGATAGTTGGGCATAGATATGATTTGACCCAACTAACTATTTGACTATGACACTTGTATACAAAAAAAATATTTTATATTTATTATTGATGGACAAATGGAACAACCAGGTTAAAATCAACTAACCATGACTCCATGAGTGGGGAACATGTTGGAACTACCTCATGGTTGATTGTTACAAGTGGAAAATCAGGGATTTGGCCATTGGCAACCCTTGAAAATCAGGGATTTGGAAAGCTGTGAAAATTCCCAAAGGGGAAAAGACCTAGGCACAAATGCTTTTGGATATATAGCATATGGGAGGAGGCAAGATGTTGCCTAGTATGCTGGGGAAAAGAAATTATCTCTTTTTGTTATGAACACTAATTGCTGAGTGTGAGGAAACCAAAAACTGCTGAAACTGAAGGACTATAGCTAAGGAGGAGTTCTGAGTTCTCCCTCATGGATTCATGGTTAGGCTAGGGGGTGAAAAAGACAAGTGAATTGGCTTCCTTGTTCTAAGGTTGGGAGGAACTTGGCTATTCCATTTGTTGTTCAACAAATTGTCCAGATATGTCTATCTAATCCTTCTCTGGTCAAAGGTTATTTGAAGTATTGATTGATAGAATGCATTTTCTTACATCTGGATGAATTGTTCTTTTTATTAAATTCTGTTGAAATGGGATGAACTATGGGGTAAACCCTCATGGATTAACTGTAGGTGTTGAGAAAAAACTTTCCTTGTATCTTGGCTGGGTATGGAACTTAATTATGAAATATTAGAGGATACATTTGTGTTAAGGATATCATTTCAACCCTATTGCTGAGAATCCCTACCATATACGTAATACATATACATCTGAATATTCAATTCTTTGTAAATAGACTTTAGATTGTGAAAATGCTAAAGAAGATTTTGAAAGTAAAAAGAAAACTAACACACACACACAGATATATATATAGCCATATCACTGTAAGGATGATATTTATTTATATATGTATAGTCATATTCTTTTAATTCTTGACGAATCATCCTATTTATTATCACTATTGGGATGAAGTAAATATAGTGTAGTCCTTATGGTTTTTACTGTATCTCATTAACCAGATGATTCAGGAAATACACTTGAGAACTTAAAATTTTATATACATATTTTATATATAGATCAAACACACATGTAGAAATAAAGGGCTGTGATGATTAGAATATCTTAATATAAATGATAATGAATAGTGCAGACAATCATAAATAAAGCCCCAAAATGAAAACGACTAGTTTAGACAGTTACAAAGGAAGTTCTGGAATAAACCATTCCTTTAATTCTGGACGAATTGTCTATTGATTTATATAGGAGTTGGAATATACATACATATAATTGTTATAGGGTAAATACACAGTATGTAATCAATAAGTAATTTATATATAGTCAACTGTATCAATTTTTAGAACCCTTAAATACATATTGTGAGCATTTCACCAGATATCAATGAAATAAAAGAAAGCTAATAATTCTATTAGCCACAACGAAGTTTCTGAAAACATAGTAATAGAGGAGAAAATTAAAATTTGAAGGACATTCTTTCTGGAATCATATAAGTTGATATTCTCTTCCCTTTTTAAAAAGATTAGGTATAATATATAACCAGCATATCGAGAAGCCTGGAATTAAAATCGTTATCATTGTTTCATTACAAGTACGCAGGAAAAAATTCCAGCGACTCAAACATTAAAGTTTATTATACAACCCAATCAAGACCTTAAATCAAAGGTGTGTCCAACCTTACACAAGTACTGCATTATAGTCTTCCAATAGTGAACATCGTTACACCATTGGATTCATTGGTTAATAGGAATTGGGATGAAACTTTACACAACACGACAATCTAGGTTGGAACCGAGAGCTTCGTTGTTAGAACCTGGAACAATAAGTCTTGAGAATTCTATAAAGGAACTCAAGTACCTTTTGTATGAGAGGATGCCCAGAATTCTACAGCTTTCAGATGCTCCAACCCTATAAGGGGTCCAAGAAATTTCAATTAGTAACTACCAATGAATAATAGAATTTCTTATATGGAACACAAAATTTAATTTCCGAGATAAGATGATTATAAAGAAAAAAAACACATGAAAGTTTTGGATTTCACTTAACTTGGGGCCATAGTACAGGTCATCTTGCCTCTACGTAGTTGACGAAGTCATCCACGGACTCGAAGGGAGAAGTGGGCCAAAATCGACCTAATGGGTACCCTCGCAAAAACCAAGGGTCCCATCATTAGGTCGTGATAAACAATTCTTTGAACATAAATACCAGAAGGAAATCAAAAGAAACTTATAATAATTAAAATGACCAAGGAAGTGCAGAACAAAATGTATTCCATAACTTTATACTGATATAGTTCACAAATAAAGCCTTGAGACTTCACTCTTACTATAGTAATAAATTATGAAGTCAGACTGCAAGGGTCGGGTGGTATGTGGAGACATAATGCATGAATAAAGTCAGGGTAGCAGTTTAAATATTTCTTGCCGAAAGGAATGCATTGCCCCAAACTATATATAGAATTAAATATTATATGCCGAATGCATTTGATCAAAGTCTAAACATAAATCAAATATTGGTGCCAAAGAGAATGCAATGCTCAAATATTTAACACAGAGTTAATATTTATGTAGAATACCCACATTATATTATATATTGAATGGAAAATACAGAGAGTCCTTTTAAAAACATTACAGTCGTAAGAGTTAGCTAGTGGCATGTTAGAATCCACCGAATAAAAAAGGATATATAACATGTATACTCAGCATGGGTTCTACCCTACCAGAATTACTTCTGGACTAGTACTCCCATGTGGTCTCACAAGGGCTCGATACCAGGTAACAACACATAAGGGTAAGAGTAATCCATAAAAAGAATAGAAGGACAATGAAAAACCCCATAAGAAAATGCCAACATGTTAACCCCGCTAAAATGCATGTGCGAGATTGTAGATACTGGAGCAAAAGAAGGGTACCGATAAGTTTCCAAAAGGATTTGGAATAAAACACCAGTGAAGGCTACCTACCTAGAAGCGAGAATAATCCAGGGGGTTACGAGGAAAATAACAATCATATGAAAACTATCACTAAAAGTCATAATAAGAATTACAGTACAAAGGGTTTCTTCCACTGTAACGAAAACCCGAGGGTTCCATCCAAATTTTAAAAATACGGGAGCATTGTGAAATTACCAGGGTGGTCGGCTAGGGACGCCTGCTCCCACTAGATAAAAACCTCCAAGTCACTGATTTCCCCCTCGCCGAGAAAAACGCAGAGTTATGTTGGAAAAATTCACAAATGAAAAAGAGACCCATCTAACCCTAAATATCTCTTACTACGCAGATGATTAAGGACATATGGAAAGGGCTTCTTAAGTGTCATATATATTACCCTATAAAAATTAGTCACAATAGATCATACCATAGTTTCTAAAATCAATTATATGTAATGTTTTATTTTAAAATTAAGATTTAATTTACTATTTGGATAAGAAAACAATATAAAATGATTAAGAAAACAACATACCAACCATGAAAAAAATTAACATACCAATCATGAAAAAAATTAACATGATTAATTTTGTTCTATTTCTGTCATATTTAATTCAGATTTAATTCTGTTAATTCTGTCATTTTTCATAAAATGACAACAAATCCAACAAAGATCAGAAACACACATCAGTTTAGCTATGTATTACTCTTAGTTATAACAACATATCAAACACACATCATAGAACATGAACAAATCTTCTTCTATGACTCATAACCCTATATTATGTTGAGATCATATAGATGCGTAGAGTAGATTATGATAAGTTGAATGTAAAGGATGTTGTTGTCTTTGTATTAGTACTGAGTTAGAACCAATCCCATAAATATGAAAAGGTATAAGAAGTGCATACATTTAACATATGAGCACAACTAGTATAGGTCTTATTCATATCCTATACAAGGAGTAGGACCCTAATCAATAAGAATGCAACATCAGTGTCATTATGAACAAATATGATGGAATTAATTTTAAGCAAATAATGTAGTGTAATACAGTTTGTTCATAGGGCTTGTTGTGGTCTCATATCATATTATCTCATTACTTCATCATGTTCAACCCTATAGACTTAGCTGGTATGATTACAATAGGTTTGATTCATGGTTCTATACACTCCCTTTATCCCTATTGTTTCCATGATTGTAATTTTTAACTAAAAATTTAAATTAGAAATACTATTAGCAGAGAAGTGGAGTTTTTGTCAACTATGTACTTATTTTTCTCCTATTGTAGCAACTGCTATAGACATATTTTTGTATTTCAATCTTTTTGTTAGGTGTGTTAAATATTGTGATATGTACTAGGTCCTTTATGGTGATGTTTCTTTACAGTTGTTGGTAGAGTCTAATTTTGTTTAGTTTGGGCACTATTATGAGTAGTGGTGGCCCTGTAGCAGTCATTCTTAGCCCTTGGTTTCACTGTTTATAGTTAGAATAGCTAGTCTGTGTCTTGCCCTAAAATTTACAATCTCTTCAGGCCTATGTCTATTTTCTGCAACTCTGTCTATTTTCTTAGTGGTTGTATGGATTTCCTATGGAATTGGTCTTTTTTACTGGTTCTAGATCTACTTATCCTACTACTTAAGGTACTACATGGACATGGCCGAATATGGCCCTGTCCATGTACATTGACATGCCCGACTTCGGGCTTGTCCCTATACATGGACAGGGTCATATTCATCCCTGTCCATGGACATGGACATGTCCGAATTCAGGCCTATCCTTGTACATGGACAGGGCCGAATAAGGCCCTGCCAAAATTCTAGACAAAATTTCTAAACTCAAATTTTTAACTAAAAAATTAATTTTTCTAAAAATTTAAAATTTGAACATATTTGAAATTTGACCCTGTTTAAAATTTAAAATTCGGCCTGGTTTAAAAATTTAAAATTTAAACATATTTAAACATAAGGGATAGAGCCATATTCGACCCTGTCCACGTACAGGTACAGGCCTGAATTCAGGCCTGTCAATGTACATGGACAGGGTCGAATAAGGCCTTGTCAACAATCGAAAAAAAACTTCTAAATTCTAAACTTTAAATGGAAATTTAAAATTTAAGCTAAGGGACAGGGCCATATTCGACCCTGTCCATGTACAGGTATAGGTCCAAATTCAAGCTTGTCATTGTACATGAACATGGACGAATAAGTCCCTGTCAACAATCTAAAAAAAAATATTAAATTCTAATTTAAAATTCTAAATTCCAAATTCTAATTTTTTTTCCTAATCTAAACATACCTGGACCGAACGCCCACAGCTCCAACGTCCGTTAACCCACTGCTCCAACATCCACAACACCGCCCGTCTGCAATAAACAACAAACATCGCCCGCAACAAACAACAAACACCACCCGCAGCAAACAACAACACTAATGTCCGCCCACACACCAAACACCAAACACTAACATGTATGAACTCGCAAAAACTATTGCAGGGGCGATCGCCTACAATGAACAACAAACACCACCCGCAACAAACATCAACACTAACATCCTCCTGCACACCAAACACTAAACACTAACAGGTATGAACTTGCACAAACTATTGCAGGGGCAAAGTGCGGGTTATATATAAACCTTTTTCTGACCGATCTAATATTTTGACCGAAAAGTGTTAGCCGAAAGATTAGTTTGGCCGAAAAGTCCTTTCGGCCATAATATCTTTCGATCGAAAAGATGTTACTGGATGAAAATTATTCGTCTGGCTAAAATTGTACATGAAAATCGAGGGAATCGTTAGGGTGCCATTTAATTTGATGTTCAAAGGTTCGACCGAAACATTTTTCAGCTGAAAAAATAAGACTTTTGATCGAAAAGAAAATTAGTTCAGCCGAAAAAAATGTCTTTCGGAATTTTGGAGACCCGATTGTCATGAAAGTGTTACCCACCTTGATATCAGATGTAAACCTACAGAATTATTGAAACCAAAATACCTTTCTGTACATGGGTATTCCAAAGCTCCATGGTAACCGCCGTCTCGACACCTACATAATGAATAAGCAAATAATTTAGCAAGTTGTAGGAGTTATTTAATCGAATGAGAGTTACACATACAAATATAAATAATCTTACCATGGATGAGTAGAGTGCTGAGGTATCTCCTTACATTGCTGTAAAATGCACCTGGATGTTCTAGGTTATCGGATAACTGATGAGTACCCCTCGCAACATCAAAAGGGCCCATCATTAGGTAATACCCATGAATAAAATTAATGTAAAACTACAACATAGGTACAAAATGTAAATTAAAGTAAATACCAATATCTATGCAAACAATGCCTACACAAAATATTATAAAGGAAGTGTTGGTCCTTGACCAAGTTTTGTGGAAACACTGGTAATGTTTGACCTCTTTTGGGACTTCAACAGGCTGGTTGAAGACGGAGCGCAAGTTGAAGAGTAGATCGTGGGATCTTGGCCCCTTTTTAGGGAATTTTTGGGTTTAAGGTTTATGTAATGGGTATGGGAATGTCGACCCATGGGTTTACCCATGTTTAGGCCCTTTTGTAATGTATAAATATATATCTAGGTGATATAGGAAAGGGCCAGTGTGTTAAGTTGATGAGCTAAGTGCAAGTAGTTATGAGTGCTTCATGCATACTGTATGTGGAGAACTTGCAGAGCTAAGTGCAAGCAATTGTAAGTAGCTTGTGTGTAGATTGTAGGAAGGCTTTGTGCTGTAACCTAGCTCGTGGAAGGAGGATCTGGCGAGGTGTGTGCAGATCTCCTATTCTATGCAGAGTAGGATTTTGTGGCTTTGTGCATGTAGATGATTGACTGAAGATAATAAATAAGAAGAAGAGTTGGTGGACGTAGCCCCACGCTGGGGTGAACCACATATATCTTGTGTTATGGTTTCTATGTGCATTATGGTTGTTATATTATTCATATAATTTATGCTTACTACAATAATGTGTGTTTAGATAAATCTGGTATGATAGCTTATTATTTAGTGATGTGAATGAATGCTAGACCTTATCTATTTCCATATGCTAAGTGCTTAGAGGTGTTAGATCTAGTTGGATACTGTGCTGTTATGGAATTAGGGTTTTATTTGCGATGTGAATAAGGGTTAAATACTAATGAATGATTAACTACTAAGTTCTTTGTTAGAGTGGTGTAATCATAGATCTATGTCCCATATAAGTTGCAGACACTTGAGTCCTGCAATGACCTCTGCCTCTACCTCGGGTGAGACTTCATTTGCTTTGTAGGTGTTGTTGAAAGGGACGGTAGTTAGGGTTTGGTTGGTGCACTGTTGAAGCATTGAACCTTGGGTCTACCCCTGTGTTCCAACAAATGGTTCCGTTGCTGGGACCTGGAACTGTGAATGCTGGGAACTAAGGAAAAGAGAAAGCTCTGTGCGTAGATCTGCTACTTTAGTGTGCATTATTCCACTTGAGTTGTGAAGCTCTGCGCTAAGAAAGGAAGAAGATCTGAAGGAAAGAGGTAAGATCTGAAAGCCTTGTGCTTTTCTTAAGGTAAGATACACGATTTTTTTTCCCGAAAGAATGGATCTAGGAATGATTGATAGATTTTGTCCTAGTCTGAAAAATAGAGCACAAATAGAAGAAAAAAGATTTGATACGAGTAGATCTGATAGAAATAGTGAAATATATGTTATTCCTATGCATACAAAGAATGTTTGGGATAACAAATGGATGCAAGACCCTAGAAAGATTTTTTTTTAGTTTAGTTACTGTGATCCTAGTGCGCAATACAGGAAAGGTTGGGGATCATTTAAGAGAAAGAGAGGATTAACCCTTTGTTACAGTTGTAGAAGAATGGGACATCTAGATAATGAATGACCTGGTAAAGACCTAGTTTTCTTTGTTGTAAATCTATGGAACATGAAGTTTTGGATTGCCCTAGAATGATTGCTAAAGTTGAAAATATGAATACGAAACAAGAAAACCATGAGAAAGGCCAATAGACTAAGACTATGGTAGAATCCCATAAATACTTAGAGACTGTATTATTGTAGATGAAAGAAACCCTGAATGATCACAGAGACAACAATCTACCAGAGATATTAAAAGGGAAAGAGTGCATAGAAACAAGAATAAGATACTTCGACATAGACCGTGTTCTGGATGAGGAAACACAAGTGAATATCATGACAGAAAGAACTTGGGAAATTTTGGAAAATCCCCCTATGATTTCTTCATTGGGAGGAATATGATTATTTAGAGGAAAGCTAATAACCCTATGTGGAAGACTTACCCAAACATCTATGTGTCCTCATGGAACTTCAACATAGGAAGAATTTGAAGTCGTTAAATTTTTTGAGAACAACACCCCATTTGCTATGTTGCTAAGAAAAACCTGGATTAAAAAAGATCAGATTCGAAGAAAACAAGAAGAGGAAGCTCTGGAACAAAAAAAACAAGAATTAAAGGATTTCATGAATAGGAGAATAACACACTTAATAGAAGAAAATGAGAACAAGTCGAAGCTGATAAGGACGAACAACCTAGATCTCAAAGTTGAAAGAACATAGACATACCTAAAAAACCTGTCCATACAGGAGAGTAGAGCACCTACCCAAGAAAGAGAAGAAGTATTACCCTTGAACACTATGAAATACCATCAACAACGCAAAGTTACTATGCCAAGAGAAGATAAGAATCAAAATGGAAAGAGGAACCCGGTAACTCAGATTACAGGAAAGAAGGCTAAAAAACTCAACAAGAAGAAAGCAAAGCTAGAAAAATTGCAAGAAGTTCTAGAGAAGACTTCGCAAAAGGAAGGTTTCCAGAACTTGAACTTCGTCGGGATATTAGAACAACGCAGATTGACACTTCTCCATGGAAGAGAAATATGACCGTTGGAGGCATTATCACTGTTAGACCGACTCTCTCGAAGATTTAGAACAACAATTATGGTCAGGAATGTCACCATTAGACCGTTGGGACCGTGCCATAACGGATGGAATTGCATTGATTGAGGCTTTTTGACCCGTTGGAAGAATCCGTTACGACTTTGTCTATTTATCCCATCGAACATTGCACTGAGAACACTTTTGCAAACAATGATTATTCAAGCCCTTAGAGAGATGACTACTACCACACTGTGTTTATTGCGACTTCACCACCCATTCTATTACATTGAGTGTTTGATCACCAACCTGAGATACTTGATCTTGAGAATACATGTTAGATGACATTAGTGCAATAGAAAATTCCGTCGAAGAAATTCTAATCGACCTCATGGATGAGAAGGTGATGTCCATAGGAGTTCAAGCCTCATCGACGCGAGGAGTGCAAGCCTCCCCGTCAACTGATTGTGGCTCTGGACCATCTCGAGCTGCGATCGAGAAAAGAACCAAGCATCGTGATGAGTTGGTGAATGCGAAGCTCATCCCATCCATTCTTACCGACTACATCCCACCTTTGGATGGCGTGGTGAGTCATGACAGTGTCCTGAGGGACTTCGACTACACCTTGATTACTGTGTACCTCCCGAAGGGGATATGTATAGTTAAACCACAGTTGGAAATGATCCTAACCTTGAAGATAAACCACTATAACTTAGGAGACTGCAAAAGCTATGGCATGCTCGCACCTCACAAATATTTGACCAAGACAAAAGGAAAGAATTCAATGATCATCCCCCAACCATGGACTATGGACATAGTGAGGTCCACTATTATAACATAATGAAGATACCCCATTTTGGAAGGTATCAGGAGGTTAACACATGCGTTAAACTCTTGTTTTCATGGTTCCATGGAGGTTATCTGTGGTTGGATAGACACATCACCATCGACCCGGTGCTGATCCATAGGATCAATGGATTAAGCATGCTAGGACCAAACCCACAAAATTTTTATCCAAGGAAGACTGCAGACCATGCCATGAAGCAGCGGATTAAAGATACCTACGACTATGTGGAGAAGGGGAAGCGAGGGTACAAGGTAGCCTCCATCCAGAATGGCGTAGTGCGACATGCTTTGGAATTGATTGCTGGTAAGATAGTAATGAAGAACAGACCCACACAGGTCATGGGGTTTGTTATTGATCTCACGAGAAAATGCATTGAAGGGATACAAATGAGCTGGGCGAGATACCTCGTTAACTAGTTAGAACATGACTACCGCGAAGCTCAAGATCAGATCTATGAGTTCCACTTCAGTTGGCTGCTAATCCTCATCGCCTTCATTTCTTGGGAGATGCCAGAAGGAGCGACCTTCCCAAAAATTGAGCCATCCGAACCATTAGCTGTGAAGTTCACCACACTCTGGTATTCGAGCGACATGGGGAAAAAGTGGTAGTTAAATGCGGTGTTCCATACCTACTACCTACAATTGAAGAGGGCTATTGAGTCCTTCCCTTGTATGACACCGAACACCCTTCACAGGTTCATTCCAATAGCAAAGTTTCACACATATAGGCATTTTATTTATATTAATTCATGTGGATATGAACATAAAGGAGAACTCCAGTCCTACTACATGATTACATAGGAGGACATGGAAGAAATAACCAAGGAATGGCCCACAGAGTTCCTTATGCCTATTGACCAGGCCGAACTATCCGACCCTGATCTAATCGGAAGTCCGGTGGTTACTCGTGGAGAGTATGATGCACCTGGAAGTAGTAGAAGGAAGAAGAAAGAAGAGGTACATGAGCTGAACAATGCATCAGAATAGACTGCTTCAGAGTCACCAGGAGGAGGAGGTGATGACGAAGTAGACAAAGAAGAGAACAACGGGGAATAAGACAAGCATAAGAAGGGAAAAGTAACATATCCTAGGGATCCCATTGATGAAGCTGAGATCTCCAATAAAAGAAAGGTTTCCCCCACGAAACCTTCTTCGCGGAAGAAGTCCAAATCTAGTAATCCCATGTTAGAGACTATCCTCACGGTCGACGACATCGACCTAATCATCGTTGTTGTATCAGATACCTCAGAAGATATTTTACAACGAAATGAAGCAAAACAACAGACCATGTATGAAAGGATTGAAGCAGAGATGAGAGGGGTACAAGAATCCCTTCACTCCAGCCACGTAGTGTCTACAATACCCCCGCCATCAGAAGAAACAAAGCTGGGAGATGAGCCTTCCCAACTCCGCAGAATAGCAGATGCGACCAAATCTCGCCTTCGTCGTGTCCAAGAAGAAAAAGAACAGGCCATAAAGGCCTTGAAGCAAGTACAAGAGGAAGTAATAGAGCAACGTCGGGTTGCACAACAGGAAAAAGATGACCTCCAAGTGAAGTTCACAGAGGATAGAGCGTATATCTAGAAAGAGAAAGAATAGCTTCTCACGGAGTAGGTCAGAGTTAAAGAAGCAGTCAATAGAGAACTTCACTCTGTGACAGGCTTAGAACAGATAGAAGAAGACCCACTAGAGAGTCAAGTAGCGAAGCTTGATGAAGCCATCCAACAACTTCAATAGAGAGTAGCAGAACTAGAGCTACAAATAGCTCCAAACACTCTGTAGGAAGTGCAAGACCAGAGAGAAGAAACTACCTGAAGTGCAATCCAGAGAATCAAGGCATTAGCCTTGGAATGTAAACAACTTAGCAGTTGAAGTGCGCAGACTTACGAGCGACTTACAAAGGACCCTGAACTAAAGACACTGGAGTCACAGCTCCAAGAGGCAAAGCAACAAGAAACAAAAGTACAAGCACATTTGAATACCTTTTCAGCGGTCGAGAGAATGAAAATATCCCAAGAATAGCGCACGACTTAGCAACAGGTCCATGCCATACATAGAAAAGTCATGGAAGTGACTCAGAAGCTCTAGCCAATCCAGGATGCAACTTGCCTACTTTTTGAGGATATTGAAGGATGAGGAGCAGAACTAGAACAAGTAGTCACCACAGTCGAACAACGCTTGGAAGGATCTGTGACCAAGGTAGTTATTCAGGAGTTCACCGAGCAAGAGGCCCTGACGAAGAAGCAGGTCAAAGCATCTTGAGCCAAGCTCGAGGTGTTTGAGGCAGAGTTACCGAGATCAAAGTGACTCAAGATGAATCATAGGTGAGTGTTGGGGGCCTGTTGGCCCTTGACTAGGTTTTTTGGAAACGCTGGTCATGTTTGACCTCTTTTGGGACTTTGACAGGCTGGTCAAATATGGAGCGCAAGTCTAAGTGGAGATCACAGGATCTCGAGCCCTTTTTAGGGAATTTTTGGGTTTAGGGTTTATGTAATGGGTATGGGAATGTTGTCCCATGGGTTTACCCATGTTTAGACCCTTTTGTAATGTATAAATAGATATCTAAGCAATGTAGGAAATGGCCAGTGTGCTAAGCCGATGAGCTAAGTACAAGTAGTTATGAGTGCTTCGTGCATACTGTATGTGGAGAACTTGCAAAGCTAAGTGCAAGATATTGTAAGTAGCTTGTGTGCAGACTGTAGGAAGTCTTTATGTTGTAACCTAGCTCGGGGAAGGAGGATCTGGCGAGGTGCACGCAGATCTCCTGTCCTATGCGGAGTAGGATTTTGTGGCTCTGTGCATGTAGATGATTGACATAATATAATAAAGAAGAAGAAGAGTTGGTGGACGTAGCCCCACGCTGGGGTGAACCACATATATCCTATGTTATAGTTGCTTTGTGCATTATGATTGTTATATTGTTCATATGATTTAAGATTAGTGCAATAATGTATGTTTAGAGAAATACGGTATGATAGCTTATTGCTTAGTGATGTGACTGAATGCTAGACCTGATCTATTTCCATATGCTAAGTGCTTAGAGGTGTTAGATTTAGTTGAATACTATGTTGTTCAAGAATTAGGGTTTTATCTGCAATGTGAATAAGGGTTAAATACTAATGAATGATTAACTGCTAAGTGTTTTGTTAGAGTGGTGTAATCATAGATCTATGTCCCAGCTAGGTTGCAGACACTTGAGTCTTGCAACCATCCCTGCCTCTATCTCAGGTGAGACTTCATCTGCTTCGCAGGTGTTTCTGAAAGGGTCAGTATTTAGGGTTTTGTTGGTGTGATGTTGAAGTGTTGAAACTTGGGTCTTCCCCAGTGTGCCAATAGGAAATCCTAAACTAAGTCTAGGAGGAATAAAACAATAGGAAGGGTCTTAATTATTAAACAAATATGAGAAATGAAAAAAACAATTGACCATGTAATGGTAAACTGAGACCACTGAACTCATGAGATTAATGGGTACCAATGGAAAACCCTCGAGGTTAAGGTAAAACCCCCTCGAAACAAATCTGGAAGTAAGACTACTGCAATCGATTATTAAACCTACAATCATTACATTACATTATATATATATATATATATATATA
>ML794156.1:87787-132752 GCA_009831015.1 Picea engelmannii
AGGTGAGAAAGGGAAGGGGGATATATATATATATATATAGATAGAGAGAGAGAGAGAGAGAGATTTCCTTAGTGCCTTGTATTCATTGTAAAGTAAGATTAATTATGAGATTAGATTTCTTTTGGGACTTGGAATAAAAAGGCTTGGTTACTCTTGTGCACTAGATGATGTGGATGCTTGTTCTCTTAGATTTAGTTTATTTCTTGCATGCATGAAAATTTAATGTATTGAATGATGGTTTTAGATGTTTAATTATTTAATCTATTTAGCTTATTTTTGAATGATGGTTTTAAACTTAGTTTATTTCTTGCATGCATGAAAATTTTAGGTATTGAATGAGGTATTGCATAATGTTTAGATTTTTCTTCTTGCACGCAATGAAAGGTCAATGTAATGAATGGTTGTTGGTTATTTACTTCTTGCGCCATGCAAAATTTATTGTAACGAATGATTGTTTAGATATTATATTTCTCGTGCACCATGGAATAAATGTTGAATTGTGTTGACCACACTGTACCTTAATTTATGTTTCGGCATGACTAATTAGTAACTAGCTTTCTCTCACGCGTTTATTAAGTTGGCTTGTGAATGTTCTGAAATTGTTTACTCTCTCGTGCAACTATTATTTAAATATTGATGTATGATTGATACGATGATGGTTACCCCTGCGCCCTGGTTATTGATATTAGGATTGATGGATTGATGAAATGGATGATTGTGGATGCTGTAGATTAGCTAGTTGCTTGGATTGATTGTGTTAGTGGGATGTAGACACCTCCTTGTTCCTCAGAACAATTGCCAGCCTTAAGACCTTAAATGGTTAAAATCAATTGCAACCTGAGATTGAGAGTTTCTTATGTGTCCTGGAGGTCCTAACCTTGCAGGGTAGGTTGGGCAGGTCGTATATTATGTGATTCTTGTGATTATCCTTATGATCCTTATGATTCATTATGTTATCTTATGTTTTCTTGGTATTATCTGATGATGGTCCTTATGCGAAGTGTTGAACGTTTAAGACTTTTACTGTTATGCGTCGATATTAATTGTAGAATGCAATGATGTGGGATGGTGTTAATTAATGTGTTAATACATCGATATGCGTGTCATGGTTCATGGGGATGATGTATCGAAATTGTGTCGTATTTGATCATCAATGCATTATTATTTCTTCGTTAATTTATGTGATTGATGTGTCAATGATGTTGTTAATTAAGTGTGATGTGTATTTTCTAACACAATATATATATATATATATATATATATATATATATTTGTCTATTATATGAGGCTTGTTGTCACAATGCTGGGGCCGTTACATATGGTATCAGAGCAAGTTCAAACCTGCGACTTGGGATCATTATGCCTTCCAGTGAATAAACACTTGATTATAATTTTTCGCTAATTATTTTTAATTGTAATCATGCATGTATTCATGGTTAGAGGATGTCGCATAGGCATGCAACGTGGTGCTAGGGGAGGAGGCTCGACACCTCTAGTACCATCCACACCAAAGGGGTATAACCCCCAAGGAGAAGAACAAGTCCCCAGACATGAACATATAGCTATGGGGGATGTGGTTGGGTTGATGAGGTCCTTTCAGAGGATGTCAGAGGCCCTAATTAAATTTCTGGATAGAGATGAGGCCATGGTGCAGACACCCCCTAAGGGTCCACCATGCGCCCTAGCCGGTACTGGTAGAGTTCACCGAGAACTTGAGAAGGTCATGTTTCCCGAGTTCTTTGGTGCCATGGACGACGCAGCCACCGAGGCATCATTGGAGAATATGGTGATGTGATTTTCACTTTGTGACTATACCTCCAACATGAAGGTCCGCATGGTGGTATTTTAGAGGAATGGGAGCACTCTTCTATGGTGGAAGATGCTCCTGCCACAACTGAACATGGTCGTCGAAGACGTGTCATGGGAACTGTTCAAGGAGTGGTTCCGAGAGAGGTATCTTTCTAAGGAATTCATTGAGCGTCAACTCAATGAGTTCAACGCCTTACGACAGGGAGATCATATGGTGCCTGAGTATGAGGCCCGTTTCATGGAGTTGCTTCGGTATGCTCCGCATCTGAACACCGGGAAGCTTAAGGTCAACAAGTTTATGTTTGGCCTTAATGTCAACATTCGTGTGAAAGTGAGGATTTTAATGCCTCAGACGTTGCACGATGCTGTCCAGAAGGCCCTCATTGCTGAGGGAGAGATCATCAGTGGGGGTCAGAGCAGGACTCCGGTGAGACCGACGGGATAAGCGACATCTCATGCAGAACAACATCAGACACCAACAAGACATCCATCGAGGTATTGAGGCACTCCAAGAGGTTCCATGTTCACGACACCATGATGACTGGTGCCTTAGCAATAGAATACCTATAGAGGACCACAACCCCAAAAACAATGTCGACCGCAAAAACAATAGTTTAGGCCTGTTCAACATAACAGATCGGGGTTACAGGGTGGTGAACCATCAACTTCTACTCCGGGGACCAGGAGTACTGGACCGAGGACCGAGTGTTGGACATGTGGAGAGCCACATTACCAGTGTGACTTCCCAGTTGAGAGGGACAGAGCATCCAGATCAACTAGACACACTACCGTAGGATATTTGAACGAGGCCCATCAGATTCATGCAACGGTGAATAACTGCGAGGTCAAGCACTAGTCTACTGTTCGCGATACGTCAGGTACCATCGCTGACCATGTTGTTCCTGAGATTAAACTTAAGGCTCAGAGCATAATTTCTGACATCAGGAATTAAGGAAAGTTTGTTTAAAAGTTCTTTTTCTTCCGTTAGTTATGTAAGAAGTAAATCCTCAAATGAAATTAATAACTGAAAAGAACAGAGGCAGTGTTTCGTCGTCTGCGTCAATTTATCAAATTGAGTGGTGAGGGAGAAAATTACAAAAATATTAAACAAGTCAAGACATCAATGAAAGAAGAATCTTACCTTGTTCATAGTAGAAGAAAAATGGGATGCACTCCTGAAATGATATATAATATAGTAATCCAAATAACTTGCAGGTCTTGTATTTGCTAATAGCAAATACAAAGGAAAAATTGCTTGTTTATCAAATAACTAGATGAAATGTGATCATAATAGATGTTGTACTAAATTGTAACCATTCGCTTATCAAGGAGTAACATAAACAAAACTAGAAGTATGGAATACAAGAGAAACACACAAATCAAACAACACAAAATTTGGACTCCCTGTATGCACTTGTATTAATACTCACAAAGGATAAGTTTTCTTAGTTACAATACACTAAGAAGCAGCCTTTGTTCATTCTTCCGAATGTGTATTTATACAAAAAATTCTCAACTCTAAGCGGTTGGAATTCTCTTTATTTCTAAATAGTAATGGTTACAAAATGAGAAATTTGGAACGCTTCACTTTCTTCTCTTTTGTCTCTTCCTCATGTTGGTAGAGGCGTTTTCCTATCTTGTTCTCTAGTTCAGACACATATATTCTCTAATAATGATCTTTACAGATGATGTGTACAGGTTATCTCATTGGTTCTTGGAGGTGCTGCCTTTTCCTTGCTCGATACATTCGACACACATGCTTAAAAATTGTACTACTAGTCTGGAGGGTTTTGTCACATCATTTGCCTAAAAATATACAATTTCTTTTCTAATTGTGGCGATCTGTCTTCCATTCTTTTGTCTTCTGAAGTCATTGACTGTAGTTGCAAATTAGGTTTCACCAACCATCTATTTATCTGAGCGATATCAACATGTTTTAGCTGCGAGATTTTAGCCTGAGCTTCCTCCAACCTTGTTTTGATATCAAGTTGATGCTTTGCTATGTCAGCTTGTCCTAGTACTTCAGAGTGATCATATTTTTCGAGGCCTAATGATTCTTTATTTAGTGAGTGAAAATATTCTTCACAAGACTCTTTCATTTCCTTAGCTATTCTTTTACTTTCGGCTATGTTGGCCTCCTAAGTCTTCAATATTATTTCACCTCTGACCTGCTCTGAAACAGACAACCTGTGAACCATAGACATTTCTTCTTTGGCCGATGACACAACCGCTTCCTGAAAATTAGTCTGAGCCGCAATAGCCTCTCTCTCCCTAAAACAAATGTTATCCAATGATTGGTTCACCACCCGAAAATGATTTTAGATAATTTCCACCTTGTCAAAAAGGCTTCACTACGACGATTCCATTTTCCTACATACCTCCAATGCCTGTACTTGGAAAGTAGTTACATCTATAACCATATTCTCATTCAAATTCACCTTGGCCTGCAATTGCTTCACCAATTCACTTTGCTAAATGGCCCGCCCTTTACTTGCCTGTACATTTTTGTGCATCTCATTGAGACTAGATTTGAGCTGCTGAATTTCTTGTCTATCACTAGCTCTAGCCTGTTCAAGACTTTTGTTGACTTCTCTCCTGGCATTCTTTTCTACAGTGTTTATTTGATTCTACAACTGACTTATCATAAGATCCTTCTGCTTTATTTTTTCCTTTAAGTTCTCAACTGAAAATTGATTAGCCATTGCAAAAACTCCTAAGGATCTTGCCACCTTTGTAGCGAAGTCCTCTTCTTCCAGGGCTTGTCCATCTAATAGCACCCTGTGTCTTTTGACAGTTTCACCTTCTTTCTGGTGTGTTTCTCTTTTTACTACAACCTTTCTTTTCCTGCTGAAAAAGAAATCAAAAGGAGGTGTCTTTTCAATCAATATGGGTGTAAGATCCTCTAAGAACACTGCCTCGACAGTCAGGTTTACTCTGCTGAATTGTAGAGGTGTGATAGACTGGATAGGACTGCCTATCTCAGTAGACAACAACTTCCCAACCATGTTAGCAACTGTTTCTTTTTTATCTTTAGCTTGATCATCTGAAGCATTTGTCACTGTGGTGTCTCCTATTTGAGTCATCACCTCAATCTTCTCCAATTCTTCTCGTTTCCCTTGTCTGCTGGAGCTCGTTGTCTCTAAATATTGGGTCTCCGTCTGTTGTGTAGCTGGAGGCATCAAGTTTTCTCCTTGCAACACCTTGGGGAGGCTATTCCTTTGATGTCTCTGGAAGTTATAAAACTCGGTTATTTTGTTCGGTGACAGATATTGAACTCGACTCAAGACCTCTTGATTGGACCTTTCTCCTCTGAACATTTCATCCTGAGGGGACTCTTCATGTTCATATATTTTTAAATTGCAACTAGCCATGTGATTACCTATGATCCTATGTGGATCGTTCTGCTTGAACTCAATGTTGACCAACCTGATTTCTCCCAAGGCCGCGACCTCTACTTTCGAATGGCCAAAATCCAGTAAAGAAAATGTACCAATCTGTAGGGGAAAAGAGGGCCATACCTTCTTCTGTACTACTTTCAATTCCTTACTAATTCCCCCAAGCACAGTTTTGTGTGCTACTTCACATCACGCCGGTCGATTTGGTAAAAATTGAGGCAGAGCAGGTGGAGGAACTGAACAACTAAAAACCCTAATATAGGAGAAATTCTCCTCGATATAACAGTCTGCTATCTTTCCAAGATTAGTCACAACCTTGTCGAAAATTATGGGAGGTGGGTATCCATATATAACAGTGTGCATCGACACCACTACCCAGTTGCAGATTTCATAAACGAAATCTTTTGCCTTGTCCTCCCAAAGCTTCGAATGATAAGTATGTATGGGTTCAACATTATTTGGAGTCCAACTCTAGCCCATTAGAGGAAAAGGAGTCATAAAACAGATAAGGTCCATGATATAAGCCGACATAAAAAATGGTGCCGATTTCCCTTTGGCTTTTAGTGATCGATACTCTGTAATCTGTTTGACCAAGTTGTCTGACAATATCTTGGCCCAATCAAAAGAATAACCCTCTGTTACCATGTGCATAATGGGAACCCATGGTAAAGAGAAATGGGTCGTGTTCTCTTTTCCGTAGAGTCTACACATCATCATTGCGATATACATTATGGGAGGTTCTAATGCAAGAACTCCATATATGCCATGAGAGTCAAATCTGAACTTCTCGGGACGAGAGTACCCGTCTTTAATTAAGTCGGGAAGGTTTTTTCCGTATTGGTCACATTTCTTCTTGTTAAATTCGACTAGGAAATTGGCGTTGTAAATGAAATTGGGTACCGCCGACAATTTGTACATTACCTGTAGATGTTCAGGCCGAAAAGACCCAAATGTGACATTTTGTGAATTTATGATGGTTCTGGTTGGGATATCCACTTTCTCTAGCACACAACTGATCATATCATTGTAAGGAAAGAGCCTTGGCCTTGTCACTACCTTATGTAAATCTGACTGGGCAACCATTTTGTATTTGGTAGGTACGCCCTCCTTCTCATTGTCACTGGAATCGTCCGGGCAATTTACCAATTCATACTGTAGGATATTGAATACTTGTGTCTAGGATTTAATGATGTCTATACTCCTGGGCGAGATGTCTGAGAGGACATCTGCGTTATGGCTCGAGATTTTTCCAGTCGTTCTAGGTACTTTTCATGGAGCCATGATATCAGGCTTTTGAACTTTGTTATCTACCACAGGAAATGTGTAAAATCTTTCAGCTGGAAAACTTACTGCTCAGTGAAAACGCACAATGAATTTCAAAATCCAAGACCCTTTTCATTTAATTGCATTGATTAACTGATATTTTACCAACGGAGCATTTAATTCTCTTAATGAATAAGATTTAGGCGGTGCCCAAGATATTATTGGAATGGTTGCCATAAATCCATTTTTAATGTCATTGGTTTTTTGGAGGTTCATACTCAAGAAAATCACAGACGAAATTTGAATTTATCCGAGTTATCATTAGGCGATGGATTAATTAATATATAATCATTGTTAATGCATCGACTAATATTACTTATCGTTAATTAAGTTTCAGAATTTTGGACCTCGAGAGATCCTATAATAGTTTGAGCTATAACTTACGAAACGCGAAATTGTGATGTGGTTAGTAAATTATAATTGTGTTTAATTCTTTTTAATTAATCGGGATTAGCCTTAAATATTTTGGGGTTTCAGGTCTCGAGATATTGATAGTTGTTATATTTTAGGATCCCCAAAATGTGAAATTGCAATGAGATTTATTAATCGTTAATTGTTTTTAACCTTTAATCAACCCGATTTAATGCTTAAGACAATTTCGTGAACTCGGGTATCGGGATTTCAGAAATGCTACATGTTGAACCTTCATATATCGCGAGACCCCAAAACTTGACATTTCGAGAACAACCCTTTAGTGATTTGATTCATTAATGAGTAGGCGGCTCCAAAACTTTTAGGAATTTAGGATCGTTTGATTAGATGTGAGACATCATCAACGGTTAGATTCAAGCATGCGTTGTTTTTATTTAAACGAGAATAAAATTTATTTAGAATCTAAAGTTTATATATATATATATGTGTGTGTGTGTGTGTGTGTGTGTGTGTTCCAATAGACCATACCTTTAGTATTTTGATAGATCCAGGTGCTACAAAGAGTTTTATTTCTGGTGCAATTCTAAAAAGAATGACAAGTTTAGCTACGTGGAAATGTCTTTGGGAGCCAAATAGAAGGTTGGAGAAAATGTTATGGGTTGTATACTTAACCTGGGATATTTTGTCACAAAGGCCAACCTGCATGTCACGATATTATGATCTTATGACGTCGTGATCGATATGGACTGGTTGGAATCGCATGAGGCAATACTCAACTGTAAGACAAAACTATTAAGTTTGGTCGATGATGAGGGATAGAGACGAGTGATTGTAGGAAGAAACCGAGGAGTTTCCCTAAGATTAATCTCTTCCCTAAAGCTACGGAAGAGCATGTAGAAGGGATGTAAGCTATATGTGATCCTTGCGTTGAACGAAAAGGACATGGCAGAAGGACTAGAAAACCTTCCGATAGTATGAGAATTTGTGGATGCTTTCGTAGAGAAGTTACCATGGTTTCCGCCTGAGAGGGAACTGGAATTTACCATCGACCTAAAACCTGGGACTGAACCGATAGCAAGAACACCGTATGGAATGTCGACCCCTAAGTTACAGGAGTTGAAAATGCAAATGAAAGAGTTATTGGACCTAAGACTTATAAGGATAGGTTGTGGAGACTCTGCATTGACTACCGTCAATTGAACAAGGAAACGATCAAGAACCAATATCCGTTTCCAAGAATAGATGATCTATTTGATCATATGAAAGGCATGACGGTGTTTTCGAAGACTAACTTGAGATCAGGGTATCACCAGTTACAGATCAAGGAGGAAGACATTCCTAAGACTGCATTCAAGATGAGGTTTGGACATTATGAGTTTACTGTTTTATTGTTTGGACTGACAAACAACCCAGGGGTATTCATGATCTTGATGAATGGGGTGTTCCACAAATACTTGGACAAGTTTGTTCAAGTATTCATTGACAATATTTTGATATATTATCAGATGATGGAATAACATGAACATTTGCGCTTGGTACTACAGTGTCTACGAGAGAACAAATTGTTTGGGAAACTGTCGAAATGCTCTTTTTATCAATCAAAGATTCATTATTTAAGGCATGTTATCTTCGATGAAGGTATCACTGTGGATCCAACGAAGGTAGAGGCTATTGTGGAATGGCCTGCACCGACGAATGTCCCAGATGTGTGTAGCTTCATGGGTTTAGTGAGATATTATCGATGGTTCATCGAGGATTTTTCAAAGATAACAAATCCAATTACGAAATTATAGAAGAAGAACAAGAAGTTTGTATGGACCAAGAAATGCGCAGAAGTGTTTCGATGACTCAAGCAGTTGTTGACGACAACACCAATACTAAAAGTCCTTGACATGGTTGAGGACTTCTTGGTATGCACTGATGCATCCAAGGAAGGCTTAGGTAGATTCTTGATGAAAGATGGTTGAGTGATCTCTTACATCTCAAGAAAGTTAAGAAAACATGAGGAGAACTACGCGACGCATGACTTGGAGTTATTAGCCATTGTGTATGCCCTGAGAGTGTGGAGACACTACCTGATTGGATGGAATTTCGAACTAAAAAAGGACCACTGTGGTTTACAACACATTTTTAAAGAGACTTGAACGCATGACAAAGGCGTTGGTTGGAACAACTTAGAGAGTACGATTTCAAGATTACCTACATAAAGGAACAATTAACAGAGTGGATGATGCATTGAGTTGGAGACCATACATATTTTCGGTGATACCTCTTCAGATGAATCAACGTGAAAATATTCTAACTATACAACGCGATGATGACTGGTATTAAAAGGTTAAAGAATTTATCGGACAAAACACAATGTTGGTACCAAAATTTGAGAGATTTACTGTGGACAATGACGAATTAATGAGATATAGTAACCAGAGTTATGTACCTCCCAATGCCGAATTGAGAAGTTTGATCTTAAACAAAGCTCATAGAGCACTGTACATGGCTCATCCTAGAGTCACAAAGATGAGGGCATACCTTAAACCTTTATTTTTCTAGAAAGGAATGAAGGTGGACATAGTCAAATACGTGGCGAGATGTCTAGAATGTCAGCAAGTGAAGGATGAACATAGACATCCAACAAGATTAATACATCCACACGCTATTCTGGAATCGAAATGGGAGGTCATTTCGATGGACTTAATTGTTGGATTGCCGATGATGACAAGGAGGAACGATTTGATTTTCATGGTAGTTGACACTCTCACGAAGAGTGCGCATTTTATCTGTGTGCATATGACGTATCAGAAATCAAACATAGCTAGAGTTTTCATCAGCGAGATTGTGAGGTTGCATGGAATTCCTAAGATGATAATATTCGATCGAGGAACGGTGTTTACATGACAATTTTGGACTAGTTTCCAAGAGGCCTTGGGAGCCCAACTTAACTTTAGTACCGCATATCACCTGGAGACAGACGAGCATACAAAAAGAATGAACCAAATCTTGGAGGATATGTTGCGTATGTATGTGATGGACCAACATAAGCATTGGGAATATTTCTTGCCACTGGTAGAGTTTGCATACAACAACAACTATCAAAGCACCCTTAAGATGGTGCCATTGAAGTTTCTTTATGGGCGACCGTGTCATACGCCTTTGAGTTGGGATCGACTTGAGGATAGGGACCTGGTAGGACCAGAAGCGATCCAAGAAATGGAAGAGAAAATGAAAATGATAAGACCAAGGATCAAGGAATCATAGGATCGGCATAAGAGTTATGCCGATGCGCATCGCACTGACCGTAGTTATGAAGTTGGTGATCGAGTCTTCTTGCGAGTGAAACCGCACAATAGTTCGATCAAGTTTGGAAAGGGTGCTAAACTCTCTCCTAGGTTCATGCGACCTTTTGAGGTTATGGAAAGGAAGGGGCTTGTGGCCTATCGACTAGCCTTGCCTGATTCTTTGAGGCGTATGCACGATTCTTTTCATGTATATGTCTTGAGACATTATGTTAGCGATCCTACACATGTGATTGACATGAGTTCTTTGCAGGTATCAAACGAGGGTATTCTCACGGTGGAGCCAATATGCATTCTAGACCATCGTATTTGACAACTACGATGTCGAACAGTCAATCCGATCAAGGTTCAGTGGGACAATTATATTCCACACTCGACTACCTGGGAGGATGCACATGATACGCGTCAGCAATTTCCATTTTTGTCTGATAACTAGACATTTAGATATTGTCAGATACTTTAGTTTTGCACTTATATAATGTTAAAATTCGAGACGAAGTTTAAAACTAGAGGGGGTGTATGTAACATCCTGCTCTTGCGCACACTTGATGTGACATATTCTTTGAGGACACTTGAATGCAAGTGATCCAGTTCAATATATGATTGTCTTCTTTGCTTATGGATTTTGATGATGAGATTGTGGATTATGATGTTATGTTATGTCATTTATGTATAGACAGGTGTTATTGACTGGTTTCTCCTGAGTGTGCATGACTCTTGATAGATTGAGGATGCCGATAGCATCAGTGGGCCTCCTTGGACTCCAGATCGAGTCAGGGAGTGGAATATATATGGTTTGGGTATTTTTTTTTATGCATATGTGACAAATGATTGGGTATATTATGATGTTGTTTATGGATTGTTGACATGTTTCGTTGATGGATGCAGGCTGATGATTGATTTCTAATGAAAATCAAATTTGGATTAAAGGGGTCATGCACGAAAACCAAAGATATTGAGGGAGATGTGTGGCAACAACCCTGCCACAACTTACTAGCACTCCCGACATGGATTGAACTATAGGTTAACGGTTACCTAGTTTGAGAGATCCACGATGTCGTGAGGGCAGATTGAGACAATCACTCACGAAGATTCTAAGGGGCGTGCAATGAGGAAAGGTCCTTATTCCTTAGAGGCCCTTAGTCTCCCACAAGGTCGCCTAATGGAGTATTGACTCCAAGGGATGGATGCCTACCAAAATCAATCAAAAGGCGAGTGGCACCCTTGGAGCACGTAGTACGTCTTGAATGGCACGTCACATAAATGAAAAATGAATAAAGGCGAGTGGAAAATTTGGAGCACATCACGATTTTTAAACACACGTGAGTCAATGAACCTAGGTGCCTAGAAAACAATATCTTACTTTGACATGGTCAACCTTAAAATAATTATGTATGAGTAAAGTTTATTTATTATGATATTTCCCTTAAAAAATTTGCTAAGCCTAATTGAAATTAAAGCCTGGGTCTAAGTAGGATATGAGGACTAAAATTTAATTAAACAATTAATAAAGGGGGGGGGGTGGAGAAAAATCAAATTTATCACTTAAAGGAGAAATAAATTATCTAAAAATTAATTGATGTTTATGTGAAAAACTTGCTAATTAGAACTTAGACAAAAAGGCGAAATTAAATGCAAAAGGAATGTGGAACATAGAAAGGAATCTAGTCTAGAGAAATTTCCTAATTAGAACTCAACTAAGATGTAAGAAAGACGTCAATCTTTAAAGGAAATTGAGGGAATAAAGGGACAACAAGGAGAATTTTTATTAACGCTTTTAGGTGGGTGAGGGAAATTGGAAAAGTAATTTAATTAATTAAATGAATTTCTGGTGCAACTAAGGGATCAGGTGACAAGTGTACATGGGAGACTATTTCCTATTAAAGATTTAATAAAAATAATTTAACGTGCATTTAGCAAGTGTCACTAAGAATAACTATATAAAAGTAATGGCAAAGGAGAGGAAGGGATCACAATAGGTATGCGTAAGGTTCTGCTGCCATAATTTTCTTGACTGATTTTTCTTGTGGGAGTTGGAATATCCAGCTCGAATAGAGAGTGGTAGCTCAACCTTGCGAGGCGACCTGGGAGCTAGCTTTCTCTGGTTTGTGTGAGTGGCCCCTTTGCGGCTCGAGGGGCTCAGGGGGGAGAAGAGTAGCCCTAGCGTTGGCTAGGAGGTACCGATGAGGTCTTATCAATTAGAAAGAGGGAGCGAGGAGGATCACTAGTAGCCAAAGAACATCAACAAGCCATCATCCAGATTATGATACACATTTTTTTAAAAGTTGCAGTTGTAAATTAGTTAGAAGTGTACATAGATTTATTTTTTGATGGATTTGTAATGGTTGTATGATATTGTCGGGCATAGTCCCTCTCTACGTTCTTGATGTGTATTCCTTTCTTTGTTAAAGTGGTTAAAAACTGCGTTTGAGAAAAAAAAATGCCCAACATAGGGGCATGCTGCGTCTGCATTTTTGCTGTGTATTTTTTTGCTTTAGTAAAGTGGTTAAACCTTGCGTTGGATAAAAAATACCTAGCATAGGGGCATGTTGCCTTTGCGTTTTTTTTTTCTGTGTATACCTTGCTTTATTAATGAGGTTCAACCCTACTTTGAGGACAGTCCTAGCCTATATCTATCGATGTTCCCCAACTACGAGTTAGCGGGTGTGCTGGTATAAACAATAAATATGCACATCCCTTGAATGTTTGGCGTAATGAACGAGCTCTTGAAATATTATTTATTATTTCCACATATCCAAATATTAGCTTATTAAATAGCGCATTCTTAGGATTTATAAATATGTGTTTACAGGGCTGGAAAAGACTCTGCATATTTCCAATCCTTTTTAACAATGCACAATCACCAATATTAGCTTATTAAATAGTGCATTCTCAGGATTTATAAATATGTGTTTACAGGGTTGGAAAAGACTATGCATATTTCCAATCATTTTTAACAAGGTACAATCACCAATATTAGCTTATTAAATAACACATTCTTAGGATTTATAAATATTTGTTTACGGGGTTGGCAAAGGCTTTGCATATTTGCAATCCTTTTTTAACAATGCACAATCACCAAGAGAGTAAAAAAATTCTTAAAGTTGTGACACTTCTCACGGGACAAAATTTTTATCTTTTCCAACACTTCATCACTGCACAACTTTCATAAGGATATTCCTTTTAAATTTTATTGAGTCCCCTTTGTCATCATTCGTTGCTTCTGTCAGCATGCCATTATTTTTATGATGGGAACTTGGAGAATTCTATGCTTCATGATTGGTTCCTCATTCCAAAAAAAAATTATTGGTTGAAGATTGCAATTTTTATTCATCCTTTTAGAAACATAAACAAAGAAGTATATGTTTATAAATCTCAAATTGAACTCTATTTTGAATTGTCTTTTCAATGAACCAACTATTTTGAATTGCGCTTGCTGCCTCTATGTTTTGTTTTCTTCTTTGGGCCTCCCCCCCCCTCCTTTTTCTCCTTGTTGAGTGATTGAATTAAGGTTCCTGGGTGGGTATGGTAATGCCTCCCTGTATAACTGGAGAGTCAATGTTATATGCCACCTAATTAGCTGGGTAAAGGGGCGTAGTTGATAATTGATGTGTCTAGTCTCGTCAAATGCTTACCCATGCTTGTAGTAAATGTTGAACTTTAAATGTTTGCCTTATTATCTATTCATAATGAATGGTTATCATTAAATGATTGAGTAAGTGTTAATCATGTTGGTTATTATTATTAAATGCTCACAATAAAGGTTCTTTATTATAGGTCTGTTTTATTAATTGTTTAATGAATGGTTATTTTTGGTTGCATACACGTTTATTAATGTTATTATTAAATGCTTATAATAATCTTCATAATTAATGTCTATTTAATTAATTTTTATGATGAACGATTATTATTAATGTTTTGCACAAGTGTTTGTTAATGTTCAGTTATTATTAAATGCTCATAATAATGTTCATTATTAAATGTCAGTTTGTATTAACTGTTTATGGTGAAAGGTTATCATTAATGTTTGTTTTAGTAAATGTTTATAGAGGAGTGGTTAGGAAAATCACTTGAGTCTCTTGCACAAATGGCTTGTATGTCATAAATGATAGTTAAAGATTTTTAGATTTCTTGCGCCATTGGATTTATGTAGTAATGATGGTTCTAGTTTTTGGACCTCTTGCACAAATGGATTGTAGGTCATAATCATAGTTAAAGATTTTTAGAATTCCTTAGCTCCTTTTAATCATTGTAAAGTAAGATCAATTACCAGATTAGATTTATTTTGCGCCTTGGAATAAAAAGGATTGGGTATTGTTGCGCACTAGATGACGTGGATGCATGTTTGTTTAGATTTAGTTTATTTCTTGCGTGCATGAAAATTTAATGTATTGAATGATTGTTTTATATGTTTAGTTATTTAGTTTATTCTTGAATGATGGTTTTAAACTTAGTTTATTTCTTGCACGCATGAAAATTTAAGGTATTGAATGAGGTATTGTATACTGTTTAGATTTTTCTTCTTGCGCGCAATGAAAAGTAAATGTAATGGATGGTTGTTGGTTATTTACTTCTTACGCGCTAAAAATTTTATTGTAATGAATGATTATTTAGATATTATATTTCTTGCGCGCCATGGAATAAATGTTGAATTGTGTTGACCACATTGCGCCTTAATTTATGTTGCGGCATGACTGATTAGTAAATACCTTTCTCTCACACATTTATTAAGTTGGCTTGTGAATGTTATGAAATTGTTTACTCTTGCGTGAAACGATTATTTAAATATTGATGTATGATTGATACAATGATGGTTACCCCTGTGCCCTGGTTAATGATATTAGGATTAATGAACTGATGAAATGGATGATTGTTGATGTTGTAGATTAGCTAGTTTCTTGGATTGATTGTATTAGTGGGACTTAGACACCTCCTTGTTCCTTAGAACAATCGCCATCCTTGAGACCTTAAATGGTTAAAATCGATTGGAACTTCGGCTTGAGCATTGCTTATGTGTCTTGGAGGTCCTAACCTTGCAGGGTAGGTTGGAAGCGTAGTATATTATGTGATTCTTGTGATTATCCTTATGATCCTTATGATTCGTTATGTTATCTTATGTTTTCTTGGTATTATCTGATGATGGTCCTTATGCACAGCATTGAGCATTTACTATTTTTACTATTATGCATCAATATCAATTGTAGAATGCAATGACGTGGTATGTTGTTAATTAATGTGTTAATAAATCTATATGTGTGTCGTGGTTCATGGAGATGCTATGTCGACATTGTGCTGTATTTTATCATTAATGCATTATTATTGCTTCGTTAATTTATGTGATTGATGTGTCGATGATGTTGCTAATTAAGTGTGATGTGTATTTTCTAACACAAAAGAAAAAACAAAAATTGTCTCTTATATGATGCTTGTTGTCATAACAACAAGGTTGTTATAGTTTATCGAGCCGTGGTCAAAAGAAAAAAATTGTTAAGGAAAATTTTGTTACACTCACGCCAACCTAGACATGTGGTGAATTTTGATTGGCCCATGATGATGTTGCTTTGGCCAAGATGGATGACACATGTCATGCATATTTGATATGCTTTTGGGCACCTTTGGTGGGTTCCACGTGTCAATGTGGAAGTATCAGAGGCGTAGTGTTGAAACTAAACAAGGAGACTCTGAGCTTGCACCTCAATCGATGATTTGGATCTGGAGATATTTTAGAGCCATTGATCTGGCCACGATAGAATGAAAAATTAGGCTAAGGAAAATATTACTCTGCTGATGTCAACTTGGACATGTGGTGCCTTTTTATTTTTCCTCATTGGCACTGATGTGGTAGAGGGGCATGACACATGTCACCTGCTTTTGATGTGTTTTCCTATGTCTTTGAAATATTTCATATGGCCACGTGGAAAATTATGATTGGCCTAGTGCTTAGAGTGCCTCGAGATATGGAAACGAATCTTAATCGTCAATCAGAGGGTGCACCCGTTAGAGTGATTGAGGGTCAGGTCTCAGCAAGACTTCGATGAGGGAGACTTTGACAACGTCATGCTGACATAATCTTATACATGTGGTGACTTTCCATTGGTCCATAGTGGTGCTGGTATGACAAGCAAACATGACACATGTCACCATATTTTGATATGTCGACTTCCGTATTTGGAGGGTTACATATGACCACATGGTAGCTTCTGGTTATCCCTTACAATGCTTTGTTGGAGGGCTAACATGACACCTAATTGAGAGGCTTTGATGACGATGATCAAATATGGACTGTTGATCAGTGGTGTCCCATTAGAGTGATCAAGAGACAGGTCTCGAGAGGAACTCTTACAAGGGAAATTCGATGACTGTTGATCTGGAAATGGAACTAAACTAGGAGCCATTGATCTAGTTGTGGTCGGAAAAAAAAATTTCCTAAGGAAAAGTTTGTTACGTTGACACCAACCTGGAGATGTGGGAAATTTATATTGGTTCATGATGATTTTTATTTGTCCAATATGGATGACACATGTCACCTAGATTTGATATGATTTTAGGTGCCTTTGGTGGGTTCCACACATCCACATGGAAACCTCTGATTGGATCTAACAAGTGCTCTGATAGCATGCCATGCATAATGCTAGGTTGGTGCACTAGGGGTTATGGATCAAATATGAACCATTGATCTTGTTAGCACTAGGAATCACCTTCAGATTGCATGGAAGGCAAGCCCAGTACCCATTAGGTTATATGTGAATGTAAGAGTTCTTTTAAAGGGTCAAATGGAAAGAGACTCAAAGTGATAATGTTCTGACTCAGAAAACAAGGCTAGCATGCACCAACAATCAAGGTCCTGGCTAACTTCAATCAGTAATTGGGAGTAAGTATGAATAGAGGGAAAACTTGAATGAGAGGAATGTAGGGGCTGCTGTAAACATTAGGTCTACAAAAGCCTAAGAAAGAAAGTTTCTTAACACAAGATCTTCTTGAACTCGGAAACTAAGGAAGCTAAAGAAACATCATGATAATATAATGCTCAAACATCCACCATAAGATCAACACAATCATCCATGTGAATCATTCAAAGCATGAACATTTAGCATCAGAAGCAAATAAGCTGAAAGAGATGCTGATTTCTATTAACCAAAATGTCTTAAATACAATACATAGCTAGTTCACAATCACTTCATCAAAATATTACAGTCTAAGGGAGCCTTGCTCAACCATCTGAACCTACTAAAGCATTTCATCTATCTATTTATAAAAAAAGGGAGGAAACAACTAGAGGTATGAGCTGGCCTCCTTCCCTTGAAAATCTCTAAGAATTTATTTCATCTAACAATTTGGCTAGCAGCCTATGCTATAAAATTGGAAAATATTGGTGACTAATCCAACCAAACTTCAAACTGATTTGATTCCCTTTTGCTGCGCAGCTCCTTGTTTTCCATGTGTCTTTTAGAAGCATGTGGTTGTCCTCATGATGCCAACTGTTGTTTCTACAATCTTCTCCATCATCAACTATCCAAAAAGTTGTTAGCTTGGTCCTCCTGAATCCCTGGTGTCTGTTGGTAGCTTCTTTAGGTAGCAGTTTGAGTAGCACACTTCAAAAATGGACAAGAAGAAAAGGTAGTGCTGAACCCTCATATTCTTTGTGCAAACTTTTCCCTCTACAAAATATTAGGTAGCAAATTTACGTAGCACCACTGTGCTGTGTATGTGTGCAAACTTTGTTCTCTGCTAGATATTGGGTAGCGAATTTACGTAGTGCCACTGTGCATCTGTGTGCAAAGTTTAGGTAGCACTGTAAAAAACGCAGCACCTTTAATATTCAACATGTGCAGAGAAAGTAGTGACTTTACATAGTGTCAAACCCATTATCTTTAGGTGACATGGCAAAACTATACGTAGCATACCAGTGTAATACCGAAATAGATTGTTCTGTAGCCCCAAGGCGTTATAGAATGTCTACATTTTACTGTTGAGGGAGTTATCACTTCACAAAAATACTAAAACTCTGAGAATCAGTGCTTAAAACCCTGTATAGGTGGTAGAGATAATATTTGAATATTAGTTAACCCTCACAAAAAAGGAACCATCCTAAAAAATGGGGCTGACCTTTCACAACTATTTTTTTACCTTGACACTTAACCTCACACTCTTTCTGGTAGGAGGATCTTCATTTGGCACAACATAATTCTTCTTCTTAGCAATGACAGGATTTTTCAGTGGGGCTGTGCTGTCTTTGACTGCTGATGTCTCTTTCTTAATGGAAGCTTCAACCAATATTTGCAAGTTTCTTTGAGCTACTTCATCTCGAAAATGCTGCAAATATGCCTTGAGTTTCTTGTTCTGAGATTGAAAACCTCTATTCTTCCTATAAAGGTTTTGGAGATGCCTATGAAGGGGCTGGGCCTTTCTTGTTGCAAACCTTGCCAAGTCGAGGGTATGGATGTAGCCATCCATGAGCTCTTTCATTTTGACACTGTCAGACATGGCCTCTGTTTTCAACTGAGCCACCTCTTTTCTTGGATCCTGAAGTTGTCTGATCAATCTTTTGAATGTCTGACTGTCATGAGGAGAAGTGACATGCACAGTCTCAACATGATTTTTCTTGGTTTCCTCTTCCACTTGCATAGGAATTGCCTTGTCTACTTCATCAGGCTTCTTGGTGTCTTTGCTTTTATCTTTCTTCTTTTGTAAAAGGATTTCTGGTGGAGACGGTTCTTCAACAACTTTCGTAGGAATTGATGATCTTGTGAAAGGTCTTCTACCCTTTGTATTAACTGCTGGAGGAGAAGAGGGGAAGTGTAGGTTCTTCCCTTTATTGGATGTAGTTTTGGTAGAAGAAGGAACCTCTTCTAACCTTGGTGGAGGAGGTGGTGAAAAATCTCGTTGTGGGGAAGGACAAGCTTCCTCCTCAGCTCCTGTGACCTGCTTACTGACCTCTGAAAGTTAAACAGGGGCTCTTCCCTTTCTCTTCCTACTGGTCCCTTCTTTAAGAACACTGGTAGATGATAAAGGAATTTCATTCTGTGATTGAGAAGTAGATGCTAGATCCAACTTGAAGTGAGAAGCAACAACAAAATGTTCCCATGAAATATCTTTCTTACCCAATTCCTCAGAGACTAGCATTCTGATCAATCCAGAGTGGAAAAGGATAGTATCCACATCCTTAGACTTGGATTGAATCATGTCTGACATCTTACTTATGCTCCTTAACAAATAATAGGGAATATTCATTTCAAATTTACCAGTAAAATGCAACAACGACCTTATATGGTACTGGTACAATGTGTTAAATCTCCCTTTACATGTAAAATATCTCTGGATGATCTTCAATATCCTGTCAAACTGTTCAATCAATTGATTCCTTGGCACACCTTTAGATAAATCATTGGCTTGATGTTTAGGTTTAAGGAGATATTTGGCATAGGTTGAACTCAAAGCCATGGCTTTGAACCACTTTTCACCTGTAATAGGGATTCCTGTTGCAGCTAAGATAGAGGCTTCAGTCACCTCAAATTCCAAATCCCCAACCTTGGTTCTCCTACCATAAAAATGTAATGCAATCTGTCTTGTCACCTCTGGATAGCCTCTTTGCATATTCTGGCAGAAAAAGAGGCATCCCACTCTTTGAAAGACCTCTCTTTCCACGAGGTTTGTATAAAAAAGATGCATATCCACAGGTTCTGTCCTAACCACCTTGCCCCCCTTGTGTGTCTTCTTCAATTGAGGAGTCTCCATGGTTTAGAATGAGAGCTTATTAAGGCTTATGGGGTAGTAATAACCAGGAAGAATTAAAATCGAGCTTCAAATGTACAAGGCTGACCTTTTTAAATAGACTAGTGCTAGTAAGCCATGTTTTGACTATGGGAATCCCACCCTTAGATTTGGACAGGTATTGAGAGTTTGGACAATGAGGGGGTAATATGCAATTGGTCCTTTGTAGGTGGGTAAAAAAAATTAACTAAATAATGAAAGGAAGCAGGGGAGACACAGAGGGATTAAGCAATGACTCCGGGTAGCACAACGCATATGCATAAGACAAACTGTTTATATTCTTGCAATCTCAGTAGCTATGGAAAGCAGATGTAGTCATACGTTGATACAAGTAGATGAAGTTCACAGATTTGAAAAGGGAGGAGACAAGGATATGATGCAAAGATGATTCCCTTACAACTGTGCAAGCCCGGTAAACTAAACTCTGAGCGCTAATTCTTTGTGAAAACTAATGTGTAGAGGAGGATACACATGATACCTGTGGAGTAGACACCTGTTTAAAGCTTCAGAGAAATCTCAGGCTGGCGTCACAGATATTTTGGCCCTCGAATCTACCTCAGCATCAGATTTTGTTGCACCACTGTCGCCTGGTTAGAACTATGAGTTTGAGCAACACAACATTCTTGAATTTTCAAATCATAAATTGTTATTAGGGATCATAAATACGAGATATTGGAGGTATCTTTAACCAACTTCTGGCATTGAAAAAAAGGAACATGACATCAGTCATGGTAATCATAACTTGTGGTGGAAATCATGATGAACGGGAAATATGCTACGGAACTACCTGATGAGTGGGCAGTGCTCCAATTTAAAAAATGATTGGACAGCTAAGCAAGGACAACAAAACATGCCCACGAGGTCATGAGTGAGGAGAATGGTGTGCCACATCGGTCTAGTCATGGGAGGGGAGGGATCGATCCTAGTGACAAATTATGAAGGGGTCCAAAATTTAAGTCGTGAACTAAAAAGGTTCTAAGTCCAAAAATCAAGTTGAGGATCAAACTAGAGCTATGACTCAAAACTTTATTTATATAAGGGGACCTAACAAACATAAAATTTAGAAGGATGAAACTTAAAAATTAAAATATAAGGCTTAAAAAGGATAAACACAAACTAAAAACCCAAGGCAATTTAGTGTTATAACATTGGATCCATAGGGGATGGCATGCCCCCTGCGGGCTGCAAGAATGAATATATTAAATGCCTTATCCTAGGGCTATGGGGTCAATTATTAAAACAAAAATAAAAGAAAATGATATTTACAATGACATGAAGAGCCACTCAAGGCTCAAGCAAAGTACTTTTCTAGGAAATGCCCATTGACAGGGCCACCAAAAACCTCTTCACTCTCCATATTCTGCAACTTGAAAGTGTTATTAGAGAATACCTCATATATTTGGAAAGGACCGATCCATAAAGCTTCAAATTTATCGTGCTTGCCTTTATATTGCTTCGGTGCATCCCACTTGTGGACCAGATCGCCCAGTTGAAAATCCTCTTTTTTCACTTTCTTGTCGAATGCCTGCTTGATCTTCAGTTGATGATCATAAGTTTTGTCTACAAGTTGCTCCCGAGTCTGCCACACTTCAATCAACTGCTGAATCCTTCTGATCATATGATCGGGCTCCCCTTCGTAATCTTGGAAGATTTTTTCCACAGGCAAGGCAAGTTGAGAAAGAAAATTGCCTCAACTCCATACACTAGATGAAAAGGGAAAAGTCCCAAGGACCTCTTTACCATCACCCTGTCAGCCCATAGAGAAAATTTGAGTTTTGAGTCCCATGCCTTTTTGTTATCCTCTAACAACTTTTTAATAATCTTTATAATGATTTTGTTTGAGGATTTTGCAAGCCCGTTTCCCTGAGGGTAGTAAGGGGTAGAGTGAATCAAAGTGATCCCAAACTATTCAAATAACTAAATCAATGGTTCAACCTTGAAATATGCAACATTATCAGTGAGGATTATGTCAGGACACCAAAACCTTGCCATAATGTCTTCAAGGAAACCAATGATCACTTTGTGGGAAGCATTCCTTGTAGGAATAACTTCAATCCATTTAGTAAAGTAATATGTAGTAGTCAAGATCCATCTATGTTGACCACTGGAAGCGGGATGAATTTGCCCAATAAAATCTAGGCCCCACTGCTAGAAAGGTCCTGAGGCTACCACAGGCTTTAATGGAAAAGACTTAAGCTGTCGCTTTCCAGAGAACTTCTGACATTTAGCATAGGCTCTGATCTTAGCAAAAACGTCCATGAACAAACTAGGCCAGAAGTACCCATCCCTGAGGATCTTGTATGTCGTGGTTCTCCAATAATGATGCCCCCCACATATACTGTCATGAAAATCAGACATAATCTTTTGGGCTTCTTGGGGGTCTAGGCATCTTAAAAGCACTCCTAATGGATCCTTCCAATACAAAATTTGATCAACAAGGAAATACTTTATTGATTTGAGTTTTAAGGCTCTCACCTTGTTCGTTTCCATACCACTTGGAGGCTGTAAATTTTGCAGAAAAAATATAATGTCCTTGTATCGGCTGTAATTTGCCAATGCAGAGTTGATTTGAGAAACTCTATCAGTTATTTCAGCCTGCTGATTTTCTGAACACGAGTGGATGAAATTCACCCCCAATATTGAGCAATTTGATTCAACCAAGAGCTTGGCTAAACCTTGGCCTTTAAAAAATTGGTAGGCTTAATTTCCAAATCAAATTCAAGTAATTTAGCAATCCACTTGCTCCTTTTTCCGTCGATATTAGGTTGCATAAGAATTTCTTTTATAGCAGTTGATGGGACATAAGCAATAACTCTAGAATGCAGAACATAAACTCTGAAGGACTTAAGGGCTTTAACCAATTCATAGGCTTGCTTATCCATGATGTCATATTTTAATTCAACATCTCTCAATGCCCTGCTGAAAAAGGCAATGGACTGCTCTAAGCCTTCAATGTTCTTCTGCAATAGGACTGCTGCTACTGTATCGAAAGAGGCAAAAGAAAAAATAAGAAAGTCCTTGGAGTAGTCTGGGCTGACAAGAACCGGGGCTTCAGTCAAGGCTTTCTTTATTTGATCAGAAGAATCACAGGACTCAATAGTCTATTTGATTTCACTACCCTTCCTCAACATGGTTGTGATATACTTAACCAACTCAACAAAATTTGACACAAATCTTCTCAAAAAATTAATTTTTCCGATAAAAGATTGAACCTAATTTTTGGATCTAGGGAGTGACAATGTTTGTATTGCTTCAACCTTGCTGGAATAAATCCTTACCCCTTCAGATGACACAATATGCCCCGATAATTTTCCTTCCTTCATGGCAAACAATGATTTTTTCGGATTCAAAAAGAGGCCAAATTTTCTGCATTTCAAGAAAACCTTTCTTAAGTGATCGCAGTGTTATTTATCAGACTGAGAGTACATTGTTATGTCATCTAAATAGATAACAACAAACTTGTTCTTCTCTCCAATAAATTCTATGTCCATAGCTCACTGAAAAGTTGCTCGTGCATTCATCAAACCAAAGGGCATCTTGGCGTACATAAATGTACCCCAAGGAGTGGTAAAGGCCATCTTCTCTCTATCATATGGAAAAATAGATACCTGATTGTACCCAAAAAAAACATCAACCATGGACATCCTGGCTGCTCCTGTCACCTTTTGTAATATGTGCTCCATCTTGGGCAAAGGGTAATTATCCTTTTTTGAGCTTTTGTTTAGATTTCGGAAATCAACGCAAAGTCTGATTTCTCCATTCTTTTTTCTTACTGGGACCAAATTGGCCACCCATTCAGAATACCTCAAAGGAATGATAATTTTTGCATCTAAAATATTTTTTACCTCTTTCTCCATGACAGGCAAAAACATAGGATTGATTTGCCTCAACTTTTGCCTGAAGGGTTTGGTGTCTTCTTTTAACGGAATCCTATGCTCTATAATGTTTGTGTCATAAGTTCTGAGATCTTCATAAGTCCAAGAAAATACATCAGCAAATTCCTTCAACAACTTAGTATATTCTGCCCTCTGCTCTTCTGATAGGCTGCTTGACAATTTGACGTATTTCAGATTCTTTTCAATGCCCAAATTGCACTCAGCTATATCAACATCATTAGTGGATAACTTCCCTTTCACTGCCACATCGTTCCTGTCAAATAATCTTTCCAAAGGAACTATTCCTTTTGGAATATGATTGCTAGGTAGCTGCACAATATGATGATTAGCAATTTTATTGAGGAAAACATCAGCATGAGGAGTAATTTCTGAATCATGATCCTGATCAATGTGTAATGCAGAAAAATCATCAATAGTCTTGAGGAAATTTTTAAGCTCTAAATCATCTTTGAAGACCTTCCAATATTTTACATTGTCCGGTATAGAAGGCCTGTACTTGACTTCTACATCATACTTGATCTTGGGTGGTATAGGAATTCTAAAGTTGCTTGCTGATACAACCAAAGAATCAGCCATGGTATTCTCTTCCCTAGGAATGAATGATATGTTAAAAGCAAAGAAAAAACTGTCCACAAAATCCCACACTTAATTTCTGTAAAATCTAAGCCTAGGGTGCTTTGTTTGATAAATATTTTTAATCTGATGGACTATTAATTCAACATCCCCAAAAACTGATAGCTCTTCTATCCCCGTGTTTTTAGCAGCCCTCAACCCCAATACAAGAGCTTCATACTCTGCCACATTATTATTAGTCTCAAATTCTAGTTATATGACAAAGATATAGTTTCTTGAGTTGGTGAGACAAAGACCACCCCAGCACCAACACCTTCCTTGGAAGAGGCTCCATCAAAGAGCATCTTCCAGACAAGCGTGGTTAGAAGAGGCTCCTCAAAAAAGGTAATGGACTGTTTTCTAATTTCTAAAGGGGCTTCAATAGTGCCAGTGAGCTGCAAAATGCTAGATCCCAGATCTGTATCAAAATAAAAAACATGGTGATTTGTGGGTTTTGCTTCATCACTAATGATGTAAGCCAATTGAGCTTCCTTGTAAAGTCTTCTATGCTCTCCCCCAAAAATGAGAATAATAGCATAAGAGAGATCCATTTGCAAGGTTCCCCCAAGTGTTTCTATCTAGGATCTTGACAAGAGCATGCCAAACTTGGGGGGAACATCAACAACTACGATATCCATAAGTATACTTTTCATGGGCAACTGAAATAAAGTCACCACCATATCCTTAATGAATCCAAAACACTTCACTTTTCTGGAGTCAAAATAATATAAGTCATGGTAAGTCTTTGTGATTTCTAACCCAAGTTCATCCATAACAAATTTTGGCATAAGATTGTGGGATGCCCCTGAATCCATGAGACAATTATGCAACACCTTATCATGTATATTCAGTGAGGTATATAAAGGTGGGGAATAATCATCTATGTCTTCTATCAAAGGACCTAAAGTTACTGCTGGTTTTTCATCTTGCAAATTTATTGAATCAATGGCATTTGGAGAAGATTCAGGCTGTAGCATTTTGGATAGATATATTTTAAATTCTTCATTTTTTATCAATTCCAAAAGAGGTACAGGGATTTTTATTTTCTAGATCTCATTCTCAAAACTAAAAGAAGAAGAAGGCTTCAAGATCTCTTTGGTTTCAGGAGAAGGATTTCTGATCAGAACTTGTGGACTTTGAGAGTATTTTTCCTTGCTACTCACTGGTACAACCTTGGCAGGATCTTCTTTTTGGGTAGGCTGATTAGGGGCATCATTTTTTTCTTCATTCTTTTTAGATCTCAGATTATATCTATTATTATTTTATTTTGCTTTCTCTCCCTTACTTATCTCATTAATTTGAATATCCATCAAGGATTGCTCATAAGAAGATTGAGTCAAGTGTGGGGATGGGGATGTGTCACCTAAGCACTGAATATCAAGATCAACCTCTACCTCCTCTTCTTCTTCATCATCAACCAAAATGTTTTGGAAAGGATCTTGTACCCTTTGATCATCTCTTTCTCTGTTTCTGGGATCTCTGGGAAGGATTTGGGAAGCATTGTTTGGTATCCTAAAGTTACCTCTACTATCAGTGTTTTGAGCATTTCTATATGTCTGTTTCCCTTCTGATTTTAACTTCTCAATCTCAGTAGAAAGAGATTTTACTAATTTGGTCAGCTCATCTACTTGAAAATGGACAACAGAGGAATTCGAAGTTGAAGCTTCGGCTCTGTTTTTTCTCCTATCTCTATCAGATTTCTCCCCGAGCTTATGTGATGCCACTATATTGGATTCTACCTCCAAGGCAACATCTTGCATATGAACTAAGGAAGGTGATCTTCTTTATCTCAATAGGAGGTAGAACTCAGGGTCAAATGCACTGACATAAGTGATTTTTGCAGAGGTTTCAGTGGGTTTTATCCCATCAGGGATCTTGTTGTACATTTTGTTAAATCTTTTAGAAAAGTCAGAGACAAACTCTCCTTCTTTCCTTTTTAGGGATCCGAATTCGGTGATGTAGTACAAAAAGTCATTTTTGTCCCCCTAGTGCCTCAAGAAGGCTTCATCCAATGCTTCAATACCAATAATGGATCTAGGGGCCAGACCCCTGAACCACTTCCTAGCCTCACCAAAAAGGCTTTGGATGAAAACCCTCATCCAAACATCCTCATTTTCAATATTTTGGTTATCTGCATAGCTATAGAAAACAACAAGATGTTTCTCAATTGTTATATCTTCTTCTCCCCTAAACTTGGGCATGCATTTCAAATAATCTCTAGCAGGGAGAGCATTCACTGGATGAGGTAAGACTAGAGGAGTGTATCTTGCAGCCACTATGGCATCCATCCTATTTGTAGGGGGGTTAACAACTGCCATTTGATTTTGAACTCTTGGTGAACAAGAAGGAGAAGGAGACTTGATTGTGTGCAGATTAGGAGAAGAATGGAAGTATGAAGGTGGGGTTTCAGTTTTCACAACAGAGGGATGAGTCTTGGAAGAATATGGTAGGGTCTGAAAAGGGGATGAAGTTTCCACTTCTTTGGCAGCAAAATTTTTAATAGAAAGAGGTGTAGCAAAACCTAAAGTAGGGAAATCTTCAAAACTATCAAGACTGAAACACTTTTCAATGTTAGGGGAAGAGAAAATGTCAATGTTTTATTCTTTCAATTTAGTTTCAAAGGAAGAGTATTCAACAGGAAACTCTTCAAAATCAAGTTTCTTAGATACTACAGCAGAAGGTAAAGAAAACTTACTTGATAAAACAACTAGAGTATCAAGAGTGGAATTGGGCAACTGACCAGAAGCACTTGTAGCAACAACATAAAAACTTTTTATGGAAGCTTTTCCCTTCTTGATTATTTTCTTTGGGTCAGCCTCAGATGGAACCAAAGGTAGTTGTGGATTTGATCTCGTATGTCTACCTTTAGGTGCCAGAGATGAAACAATGGAGTCTCTAGGTACAAGCTGCAATCTTCAAGATACTGAGTTCTAATGCACCTTTAGGACTAGTATGTTGTTTCGTTCAATCCCAGGGAAAAGTCTTCAAATTGTTCCCCAACAACAATGCCAATAATGTTATCACTAGGAATCACCTTCAGATTGCATGGAAGGCAAGCCTAGTACCCATCAGGTTATATGTGAATGTAAGTGTGGTTTTAAAGGGTCAAATGGAAAGAAATTCAAAGTGATAATGTTCCAACTCAGAAAACATGGCTAGCATGCACCAACAATCAAGGTCCTGGCTAACTTCAATCAATAATTGGGAGTAAGTATGAATAGAGGGAAGACTTGAATGAGATGGATGTAGGGTCTACTGTAAACATTAGGTCTACAAAATCCTAAGGAAGAAAGTTTCTTAACACAATATCTTCTTGAACTCAGAAACTAAGGAAGCTAAATAAACATCATGATAATATAATGATCAAACATCCACCATAACATCACCACAATCATCCATGTGAATCATTCAAAGCATGAACATTTAGCATCAGAAGCAAATAAGATGAAAGAGAAGATGATTTCTATTAACCAAAATGTCTTAAATCCAGTACATAGCCAGTTCACAATCACTTCATCAAAATATTACAGTCTAAGGGAGCCTTGCTCAACCATCCGAACCTACTAAATAATTTCATATATACATTTATAACAAAAGGGGTCAACAACTGGAGGTACGAGCTGGCTTCCTTCCCTTGAAAATCTCTAAGAATTTATTTCATCTAACAATTTGGCTAACAACCTATGCTATAAAATAGGAAAATGTTGGCGACTAATCCAACCAAACTTCAAACTGATTTGATTCCCTTTTGGTGCACAACTCCTTGTTTGCCATGTGTCTTTCAAGAGCATGTGGCTGTCCTCATGATGTCAATTGTTGTTTCTACAATCTTCTCCATCATCAACTATCCAAAAAGTTGTTAGCTTGGTCCTCCAGAATCCCTGGTGTCTGTTGGTAGCTTCTTTATGTAGCAGTCTGAGTAGCGCACTTCAACATTCGACAAGTAGAAAAGGTATTGCCGAACCCTCATATTCTCTGTGCAAAATTTTCCCTCTATGAAATATTAGGTAGCGAATTTACGTAGCGCCACTATGCTACGTATGTGTGCAAACTTTGTTCTCTGCCAGATATTAGGTAGCGAATTTACGTAGCGCCACTGTGCATCTGTGTGAAAAGTTTATTTAGCGCTGTAAAAAATGCAACACCTTCAATATTGAACATGTGCAAAGAAAGTAGTCACCTTGCATAGTGTCAAACCCATTATATTTAGGTGACATGGAAGCACTATAGGTAGCATACCAGTGTAAAACCAAAATAGACTGTTCTGTAGCGCCAAGGTGCTACGCAATGTCTTGATTTTACTGCTGAGGGAGTTAGCAGTTCACAAAAAGCCCAAAAATATGAGAATCAACACTTAAAATCCCATATAGGTGGCAAAGATAATATTTGAATATCAATTAACCCTCACAAAAAAGGAACCATCCTCAAAAATGGGGCTCACCTTTCACCAGCTATTTTGTTACCTTGACACTTAACCTCACACTCTTTCTGGTAGAAGGAGGATCTTCATTTGGCACAACAAATTTCTTCTTCTTAGCAATGATAGGATTTTTCAGTGGGTTTGTGCTCTCCTTGACTGCTGGTGTATCTTTCTCAATGGCAGCTTCAACCAATAACTGCAAGTTTCTTTGAGCTACTTCATCTTGAAAATGTTGCAACTCTGCCTCGAGTTTCCTGTTCTAAGATTGAAAACCTCTATTCTACCTATAAAGGTTTTGGAGCTGCCTATGAAGGGGTTGGGCCTTTATTGTTGCAAACCTTGCCAAGTCAAGGGTATGGCTATAGCCATTCATGAGCTCTTTCATTTTCACCCTGTCAGACATGGCCTCTGTTTTCAACTGAGCCACCTCTTTTCTTGCATCCCTAAGTTTCCTGATTAATCTTTTGAATGTCTGACTGTCAGGAGGAAAAGTGTCATGCACAGTCTCAACAAGATTTTTCTCGGTCTCCTCTTCCACCTGCATAGGAATTTTCTTGTCTACTTCATCAGGCTTCTTGGTGGCTTTGCTTTTATCTTTCTTCTTTTGTATAGGAATTTATGTTAGAGACTGTTCTTCAACAACTTCCGTAGGAATTGATGATATTGTGAAAGGTCTTCTGCCCTTGGTATTGACTACTGGAGGAGAATATGGGAAGTGTAGCTTCTTCCCTTTCTTGGATGTAGTTTTGGTAGAAGAAGGAACCTCTTCTAACCCTGGTGGAGGAGGTGGTGAAAAATCTCTTTGTGGGGAAGGACAAGCTTCCTCCTCAGCTCATGTGACTTGCTTGCTGACCTCTGAAACTTGAACAGGGGCTCTTCCCTTTCTCTTCCTACTGGTCCCTGATTTAACATCGCTAGTGGGTGATAAAGGACTTGCATTCTGTGATTGAGAAGTAGATGCTAGATCCAACTTGAAGTGAGAAGCAACAACAAAATGTTCCCATGAAATCTCTTTCTTACCTAATTCCTCAAAGACTAGCATTCTGATCAATCCAGAGTGGAAAAGACTACTATCCACATCCTTAGACTTGGATTGAATCCTGTCTGACATCTTAACTATGCTCCTTAACAAATAATAGGGAATATCCATTTCAACTTTACCAGTAAAATGAAACAAAAACCTTATATGACACTGGTACAATGTGTTAAATACCCCTTCACATGTAAAATATCTCTGGATGATCTTCAATATCCTGTCAAATTGTTCAATCAATTGATTCCTTGGCACACCTTTAGATAAATCACTGGCTTGATTTTTAGGTTTAAGGATATCTTTGGCATAGGCTGAACTCAAAGCCATGGATTTGAACCACTTTTCACCCAAATTCTTAACCGAAAGGAAATGTGTATTTACTTGGTGACCCAAACACAGATGCACGGCAATAGATCTCGCCGGTTTATATTGTTTATGTTCCCCAAGGGTTAGGTATTCAAGGGTTCTACAGATAAGGGTTTGCCCTGTGCTATAGCTCTCTGATATACGTGCGGGGTCCAACAGTAGTACTCGGCCCAATAACTCAGGGCACTAACTAAGGAGGATAGACCAAACACTTATAGTCAGAGAGGATATCCTTCGTACCCTTAAAGAGAACTTGGTCATGGAACATAATCGAATAAAGAAGCAAGCAGATCAAGGTCGCTCCGAACGTCAATTTGCAGAAGGGGATTAGGTGTTTCTGAGACTGCAATCATATAAGAAAACTTCCCTCAAGGCCGAGCATTGTCAAAAGCTATCACCCAAATTTTATGGCCCTTACACAGTTCTCAAGCGTGTGGGACAAGTCGCATATCAGTTAGCTCTGCCTAGTCAGTCGAAGCTACATCCTGTTTTTCATGTTTCATGCTTGAAGAAGGTGATTGGAACCAGGTGCCAAATTCAAACCAACCTTCTAGAGTTAGCTGAAGAAGGATCCATTTGGCTACAACTAGAAGTAGTTTTGGACTAGCATGAGTGTCGCCTGCGTCAGAGAACCATCAAGGAAGTGATAGTACAGTGGAAAGATATGACTCCAACAAATGCCACTTGGGAACCAGTTACCATTCTGCAACAATTTCCACATCTCAAGCCTTGAGGACAAGGCTGTTTTTAAGGGGGCGAACATGTTAAGGTCCTAACCCGCACATAGGTAGATCAATGTATTTGGATGTAATAAAGGTCAATATTAATACGACCTTTCAATAAAATAGAATAAGGAAGATGTAAGAAGACCTAATAGAAGCTTCCGCTTCTAGAAGGATCTTCCTCTAGATGCTTCTCTTAATAGACATATTTAGTATAAATAAGGGTCGAGGGTATGAAAACCCTAGCTTGAAGATTATTGTAATAGAGCGCTGCTTGACTGGAGGTTGCCCCCTCGAAGAGGCCTGTGAACATTGCTTTCTGAATCAAAGTGCTATTTCAGTTATTGTTCTCATATTATTTCTGTGTTATTGTGGATGATTATGCTAGTTATATTACTGTTATTCTGCCATTCCTAGCATTTTATTTCTGTTCTACATATTTATTAGATATGGTATCTTGCAGCTTCTTAAGACTTATGGGGTAGTAATAACCAAGAAGACTTAAAATTGGGCTTCAAATGTACACGACTGACCTTTTTAAACAAACTGGTGTTAGTAAGCCAAGTTTTGACTGTGGGAATCCCACCCTTAGATTTGTACATGTATTGAGAGTTTGGATAATGAGGGGGTAATCTGCAATTGGCCCTTTGTAGCTGGGTAAAAACGCTTAACTAAAAAATGAAAGGAAGTAGGGGAGACACAGAGGGATTAAGAAATGCCTCTGGGTAGTGCAACACGTGTGCAGGGGATAGATTGTTTATATGCTTGCAACCTCAGTAGCTATGGAGAGCAGACGTAGTCATACTTTGATACAAGAAAATAAAGTTCACAGGTTTGAAAAGGGAGGAGACAAGGATATGATGCAAAGATGATTCCCTTACATCTGTGCAAGCCCGATAAACTAAACTCTGAGCGCTAATTCTTTGTGAAAACTAATGTGCAGGGGAGGCTACACAGGATACCTGTGGAGTATACACCTGTTTTAAGCTTCAACGAAATCTCAGGCTGGAGTCACGAATATTTTGGCCCTTGAATCTACCTCAACATCAGATTTGGTTGCACCGTTGTTGCCTGGTCATAACTATGAGTTTGAGCAACGCAACATTCTTGAATTTTCAAATCATAAACTGTTATCAAGGCTCGTAAATACAAGATCTTGGAGGTATCTTTAACTAACTCCTTGCATTGAAAACAAGGAACATGACATCAATCGCGGTGGAAATCATGATGAATGGGAAATGCGCTATGGAACCGCCTGATGAGTGGGAACACTCCAATTTATAAAATGATTGGACAGGTAAGCAAGGACAACAAGGCATGCCCACGAGGTCATGAGTGAGGAGAATGGTGTGTCACATCGGTCTAGTCATGGGAGGGGAGGGATTGATCCTAGTGACAAATTATGAAGGGGTCCAAAATTTAAGTCATGAACTAAAAAGGTTCTAAGTCCAAAAATCAATTTGAGTATCAAACTAGAGCTATGACTCAAAACTTTATTTATCTAAGGGGACCTAACAAACATAAAATTTAGAAGGATGAAACTTAAAAATTAAAATCTAAGGCTTAAAAAGAATAAAAACAAACTAAAAACCCAAGGCAATTTAGTGTGATAACAGATCTTTCGGGGGCATGATTGATGACGTGATGAAATCTAGGTCATTGATAAGAGGTTCCCATGAGAGTGATAAAGAGTTATGTCCCCAATAGGACTCCATCGAGGGAGAATTCAAAGAGGGAGACTCTAAGCTTGCATCTTGACTGTTGATCAGAGAAACTAGAGATAATCCGAGAGATGTTGATCTGGCTATGGTCGAAAGAAAATTTTGTCTAAGGAAAATATTGTCAAGCTTACGTCAACTTGGACGTGTGGTGCCTTTCTATTGGCCCATGATGGTGCTGATGTGGAAGGAAAGCATGACACGTGACACCCATTTTTAATGTGTTGACCTGTGCATCTGGTGGGTTCCACATGTCCACGTGGTAGCTTCAGATTGGCCTGATAGGTGCCCTGTTGGCATTGAATTCTTTCCTACGTCACCCAAGACATGCATCCATTGATCATTACTTGCACAGGGGGGAAACCGTGATTGATTCTGGGTTGTTGATATCATTCCCCACTAGATCTAGACTGTTAATTTGCAAGCAACATTCCTTATGAAAGCTTATCATCAAGATTACATCTAGGTTGTAGATCAAATGGCCTCCATTGGAACGATAAAGGTTTAGATCCCAAGGGAGACTCCGATGAGAGATAGCTTGATGAGGGAAACTCCAACGCTAACTGGAACCATTGATTTAAAATGGTTAGGAACGTGACGAAATATGCGACGTTGATCGATCCTGCTTGAAAATCGTTTGATCAGTTGGGTCCCGTGTGTTTGCTGGAACTTGGTTCCTAAGCCTCGATCCTGTGATAATCTCCCTAGCTAGTAGAATTAGGCCCCTTTGGAACGCAATAAGCCATTTTTGACCCCCAATAAGCACCCCAACGCTAAAATATTTCCTTAGTTTCCTTGGGCATGTATTTTCTGACTTTTGCTTCAAGATTCCTTGAATTAATCTAACTCTTGATTGCTAAGAGGCTTAGGGATTTCATCTTCCGTGACTAGATCATCCAATCATAGCCTAGCCACTTCAAAAAACCTTCAAATATTTCACATGAACAAATATGGTACTAATAATTTCTTAGATGTATTGTAAAATGGGTTCCTAACATGGCTTCTTGTGAGGACCCATTCATTGTGTACTCCCTAATAGTACTTCAGAGGAGGGTATTGGAGATATTACACACCCGCCTAATATTTATCTTCCTAAGTTTATTATTCTATGTTGAGGGTACCCATAGTATGAGATATTCTCTCCTAGATGAGGGTGCCACCTCCTCTTCAACCATTACTCAATTGTATGTCAGTTAGACTAGTGGTGTCAAGTCTTGCATGGAAACCTTTTTATTATCACCAAGTGTTGCATGATCATCTTGGGATCATCACTAGGAGGGTGCACTCACCTTGGGATCATCACTAAGAGGGAACACTTTCTCCATTTCACTTGTCTAGACTAGTTAACTGATGACTACATGGCCAGTTAACTAGGACTAGGTGGCACTTCACTTAGGTTTCTGTCAGTGTATGTCCACATCTCTCTAGAAGAATAATATGGAACATTAGTTTGAGCATGTAGCTTATATCTATTGTAAATTATTCACTCTTTGAGTGTGTATTAGTGGTTAGTACAATTATTTATTTTTTCTCTTCAATTCTTCTCTTCTTCTCTCAACTTTGCAAGTTTTGTGTTCATTGTTTCTAGCCAGTTTCTCTGTGCAGGTTTCAACCCAATTTCATAATACCATTGTGGATCTATGTGAATCAATTATTGGCGAGACACTAGAAAAATTATTAGTTAACCATGAAAGGTAACAAAAGAGAGACAAATCCATGACATTTCATATGAATTTGGAATCAAAATATAAAAATGTGGAAGGTAAAGAAATATGAAATTCATTAAAAAGTGAGAAAAATAATAGATAAAACTTCTTTTAGCAAGTAAAACAATGCAATCACTCATCGATTTACATTGATATGAAGATAATCACTCTATTCCCCAATCAATCTATGTTTCATCATCCTCAAATCAATCCAACTTCAAATATTCATGTAAATAAAATTCAAATGTATTATATGCAATATCCATAATAGAATCAAATGAATGGAAATAGGTATTTGATCTTCCAAAATCATCTTCAAACAAAAGAAGAGATCGAATGCATTCTTTATTACTATCTTGTTGATCACTATTTTACATCCTTCATTTTCTTTCCATATTCAATATCAAACAACTTATTATTTAATGCATACATTGATGAGTGTTTAAAGGTATGCTTGAAGGCCTAAATATGTATCAATTTCAACCATGGAATTTTATTGAGTCAAAGAGAATTAACCATCTTAACCCTTTTGTATAAGAACAATATTAACCACATACTATTACACAACCAAAAAAGTTCTTATACTTGCAATGTCAAAAGCAAATCCAACTCAACTACTAAGTTCATTATGCATGTCCACATGTATGTGAGTATGTTTTATATGCATATCCACATGTGTGTGAGTATATTTTATATAAAATGTCATGAAAAGAAAATTGAGCATTGGTAAAGACAAAGGAGTGTTGAAGATACGGCAAATACATTAAAATCCAAAGCTAAGCTTAAATAAAGTAATCGAGAAAAGTGTCTTTAAAAATGTAGAAACAAGTTTAGTAAGGATCCTTTTTAAAAAATGTAGAAACAAGTTTAGTAAGGATCCTTTTGTAGAACTAGTAGATATTGCCAAATTTGTTTTGAAATTCATTAATATCATAACATAAAACTTTCATGCTCCCTTTATCAAGTAGCCCTTTTTGAGAATTGTGGTCCATTTTTTTTCCTACACTATCTACTTTCTCTCTCACCATGTATGGTAGAAATTGTATTTACTTTCAATCCACTTCACTCATCACTAGCCACATTATTTTTCTAGATCTATCAATTTTGTAAGGTGATTAAAATATAACATGAGGTAGGGAAGAAACTAATGTGGCATTTTGTACTGCATGGTGATGAGGGATTTACTATTGCTATTATCTCATGAAAGAATTTAGGAGGAAGAAATGAGATTATATATGGTTTACATATATTCTTCAATGTGTTGGGAGACATGTCAATGAATATTGACCATAGGCGGTCACTTTTGACCTCATGCATACGTATTAAATAAAAATATAAGGTGTTTTAACTAAGGAAACGATCATGCAAGTTCTTATGGACAAAATTCATTGTTTGTAGACATATGGTGCTAACTCTAAATTCAACACCACATGATAATATAGGCATTACAAAGGGTATGATAATTGATTTAATGCTTTTAACCCATAAGGTTCGATTGAATTTTGGTTGTGAGAACTTTTTTTATCCTTATGTTTTAATAAATAACTCAAAGGCCCCACTATATATTACACCATGTATTATCTTTCACATATTTTTATACCTATGCTCTAATAAAGAAATCAAAATCACATGCCTCATTGTATATGATAAGATCATTGGATCAATGTTCAGTGAACAAGATCGATGAGTTAGGACTAAAATAGTAAAGTTAGGTGTATCAAATTGGGTTGGATTTGAGTATAAAACTTTTATTTAGTCTTTTCCTTTCTTTTGGGGTTAGAGTCCCCTCTCTCTCATATCTGTTTCAAACATTACGTATCAAATATTTTCATGATTCAAATTCAAAATATATTACGGTAGATATTTTTTGATACTATGACTAAGTTTGAGGTGTGTGGAGGTACTTCTAAAACATTGGATAAAGAATTTTAGAATCTAGACCATGTATTACTTTAAATTGATAATCTTTCATTTTATGGCCAATTCATGATGAAGTACTTGGAGGACGTATTCTAAGAGAGGTTAAATATGAGAACATTCAAAATTGTAATGACCCATACCATTACGAAAGAAATGACGTACAACCGGTAATTTGTTTTTTTAAAGAATTAGGAAAATAATGTCAACAATAATTCATAGCAACACAAGTCGATGACATAAATGAATGAAATACACGCGATCCATCATCGTAATCAATCACATCGCCAACGACACATCCACAATTTAGTAACGACAAAATGAACCATCATCATAAAGGAATAACAACACAAAGTAACAACATCACTTGCTACTCGTCATTGAAATAAATAACAACACAATCAATGTGTCAACGAAGTCTAGCAACATATAAACATAATTAGAATAGCATATTAGCACATCATGAAGCTTGAAACTATTTACGAACATTCAATCAGATAAAGAATATAAATGACTACCCGCCCAACCTACCCTGCAAGGTTAGGACCTCCATGACACATAAGCAACGCTCAAGCCCAACTTCCAATTGATTTTAACCATTTAAGGTCTCAGGGCTAGCGACTACTCTGAGGAACAAGGATGTGTCTACATTCCACTAATAAGAAGTCCAATCATCAACTAGATCAATCCATCATTCCTAAACATCAATTAAGCATGACGCAAGAGTAAACAATTGCATAACTCACCATATACCAGCATTAAATTCAAGGCACAAGATTAAGCGAATTCAAGTAACTGATCATAAATCCACGTTAATTTCAAGATGCAAAAGATCAAATAACAGATCGCACATCACCAAAATTCCAAGGCATAAAAGAAATTTTAATTACTAAATCCATCATATAAAGACATAAGGTAAGGTGCAATGAAATCATATTTATTTATTTCAAGTGCCTAGGGAAACATCTTCTTTACTCAAAAGTGGGCATTTAATCAATGACCGAAGTCAACCATGAATCGACATTATCGCGAGGCACACACATGGTCCAATTACTGAATTAAACATAAAGCAACATCATTACCATGTGCGAAATTTACTCTAAACACCTAGGAAAACACACATCAACATTTCTTCAATAGCGCAAGAGAATCTATTTATTTTTGCTGTGCAAAGAAATCTATCAACTCAAACATCTATACATTAACATTATTTTATGCGCATGATTAATCTAAAAGCGTAATCATTCAGGCATCGTCACTAGCCCCAAGTGCAAGGCAACATGATACTTATTCTTTAGCATAATCCAAGGTGCAAGGGATTTCCTTCGCTCAATCAAGTGTTTATTAACATTTTAATGGTGCAAGATGTAACTACGCACATAACCATCCATACATATCATGGCGCAAATAATTCTACCACAACAACCTACATCGATTCAAGGGATGCAAGGGCCACATCAGAAACATTCTAACTAAGGTTCAACTACAAGACACAAATCAATAACTGACGCAAATTACCTTCCGCGAAGCATTCCATGATAACACAAATCCATTGATCGACGCATCTACCATTTATGAAAATTCCAGGACTAGACCGACCTTGTGCCCAGGTTACTAGCATCAACCTTGAGTGGGAAAGGTGGGCTATAAGGGCGCATAGTAAGGAATCCTTGCACATCGTAAAAGGAGCCCTAGCCCCAACATCGTTCTAAACATCTTGTGGACTAGACAATTCCATCTCTATCGGGAAAATAAAAAAGGGTGTACAAGTGCAATGATGCGCAAGCTATAGATGCAGGTATACTTATGATATGAGTACAGATGCAGGTATACTTATGATAGACTGAAGAAGCACAATTCTGACTCAGTTTCGATATCAGATTCTAAGAGTGGTCCTTGTGGGGCGAAAGGGAAAATGGATCTCCAGTTCCATGGGGAATCTGTGGGTGATGAATTAAGGCTTCGTTCCAATAGGCGACGCTCCTGTTCTAGCACCGGATCTTCTGAGGATATCGATGGTCCAGAGGAGAAAGAGGATAATGTTGCAGATTATTGTGAGAGGCACATACATTCAGATTTTAAAGGGCAGGGGCTAGAGGCTAACGAGGTTAGCAATAATGCCTGGTTTCTCATGTTTTGTGTTTCTCTTTATGCAAAGTTGCAAACATATGTAGACTTTCTTGTTCCTAGATGATTTGCTAGATGTTGAGGGCATTGTGTTTGCAGTTTCAAACTCGAGGTTACTATTTCAAATCCTTTTAAGCCATTTCACCTACACAAACAACACAAGGGTTGATGCTTTAACCGATGTATCTCACAATCAGGAACCTTAGTCTGAATCACTCTGGTGAGATCAAGGTCTTAGGTTACCGTGCTTGCCATTTGCTTTGTGGTTTACAATGAGTGTTGCTTGATTAATGTATGTTCTAAAGTTTATAAAAATAATTTCATACAATATGTCTATGCAGAAGATGGATCCAAGTGGCATTCATCAAGCTGGAAAGTAGGCACTTGATCCCGATGCGGAAGACCAAGTGTTTGATATGCCTGGCCCCCATTTTTGTTTTTTTAATCTATCTAGAGTTGCTTCAGTATTTATGGTTCGTTTGGACAACTGAAGCAAGAACACTGACGTCATGTTCCCCTGCTATTTGGTGGAAGGATTGTGACATCATTGATCTGAAACCCAGGAACTTGTCAGAAACGGGAACACCCAGTGCACCGCCAATGTTTGAATCTGGAACTGATATTCCTGATACAAATGATCAGAAGCTACTACCATCTTACTCCACACAGTTAGTAAAAGATAGCAGAGTCAAGCTAGGGCCACAAAATAACTCCCCACTGGGATCAACAGAGTCAAGTCCAACATATGACATGAATACAGATGGAAATCATTACAGAGTACATGAAATAAATGATCAATATATAAGGTAACTACTTAGAAAAGCCTTCTTTTTCATCTTTGGAAATGTTTTGTAGAAGCTATCTGATCAGGTTGACGTTCATGTTATTAACTTGGTTTGAGTGGCATGCCACTGGATGTGACGTGGAATAACACTGAAAGCTCAATTTTGTGATATTGACAAAGTTTTCATTTTACATACCTGCTTCTGAGGAAGAGGGAGTGCAAACCTCATAAGTACAAATATGAGAGGGATAGTGCTTGTAAAGAATATGGTAGCTTGTCTCAATGTGAAGTTGATAGGAGAACACTATGATTTGTGCTAGAGGAAATCTTTATAGACTATAAGAAAAACTGAGATCTGAGTTTGGTGTACCCACGATGTTTGATGAATCCATATGTGAAGTGAAGATATAAACTAGAGTAGTGAATGAACTTTAGGAAAGTGGTTCTCTAGACTTTGATCATGTGAACCAAAGGTAGACTTTGTCAATCTTGATTTGAATGTCCTTGTTTATATATCTCTTACAAAGATTCAAACCATCAAGGAATAATGTTTGTGGATGTAGCCTATCAATATTGTGATTTAAGTGACGAAATTCCAACGAGGATCTAGGATACCTATAATGATCCACCCCATCCTTTGCCAACCATATTATAGAGGACATGAGTGATATATATGGATAGCTAATACAAGCAAACTAATATTTGACAATCTCATTGATCCTATGTGTCATTGTCACCACCTCTAACACCATTTGGATAATAAGTGGTGTAGTACCAACCTCCAAGAGAATGTTGTCATGAGGCCTTGATCTCTTGGCATGAATGTAGTTGGACAACATCTAGAAAAACACCCTCTTTATTCTGCTTTGTATATTAAATACATCAACAAATTAAAATCTAAGCATAATACATAATGTACATATAAAATGAAGCATAAAATATATACATAAAAAAATGAGTTAAAATCTAAACATAATCTATAATGTACATATAAAATTGGAATGAATGTGGTTGGACAACATCTAGAAAAACACCCTCTTTATCTTGCTTTGTATATTAAATACATCAACAAATTAAAATCTAAGCATAATACATAATGCACATATAAAATGAAGCATATAATATATATATATATATATATATATATATATATATATATATATATATATATGAGTTACAATCATAAAATATATACATAAAAAAAATGAGTTAAATTCTAAACATTAAAAAAATATAATTAATTAGTTTTAATTGAAATATAACTATATTATATAATCTGATTATGTAGATTTTCACAGTTAGTCATGATTTCCACATTAGGAAAAATTCTAAACTTGGATATTTGGATAAGCTTTGGATTTTTCTTTTCTTATTGTGACCTAGGTTGAATTATGTCCTTGATGATGGGTGAAGTGTACACTCGAATTTAAAAACCTCTTACACAGTTTACATACATCCGCAAAAATTCTCCACTATAATATATCGTTTAAATATATAATTTACAAATAAAATAAAACATAAAATACATATTAAAAATGAATTAAATAATTTAAAAAGAAATAAAGAAACCATAATTTAATTAGTTTTAATTAATATGGTGGGTTTCTTTAAATAATATAAAATAAATTAAAATTTCAAATATTTAAAATTCAAGATTACATTTACATATTAAATAATAATATTTGCATAGATTTTGGGTTTAGACTTAATAATAAAGAGTATAAAATAAATTTAAATTCAAATTTCAACATATCTAAAATTTAAGATTATATTTACATATTAAATAATAATATTTGCATAGGTTAGTTTTGATTTATTGTACATATTTATTTTAAATTTAAGATTAAATTTTAATATTAAATAATAAGTTTTGTATAAATTAATTTTTCTTTATTTTATATATTCATTTTAATGTTTTATACAAATTCATTTTAATTTTTTTTTCACTTATTAAATATGAAAAAGCATAAAAAGTTTAACATCCTAATATTATAATTCAAAATTATATTTTAATACTGAATTAATAATATTAAATTTAAATTTATTTCACTTCTATAAATTAAATTTCATCTCAAGATAATAATATCATCTTATCTACTCTCATCTTCAATGAGATGCTTTGGAGTTGTAAGCAACCTTATCTTGTCTTCCACAAGAAACCTTCCAAATGTAAGTGTATTCCTCCAACTTTAAAGCCTCTTCCCTAAGGTCCAAGACATGGAAATCAAGGCACATAACTGAAAGTGGAGAGGCAAAATTTTTATTTTTTATTTTTTCTTTGTTCTCATTCAAATGCAAAAAACCAAGACTCATAGAAAGCATTCATATGAACACTTGTATCCTTATTTTTTCACATTTTGGGTGCTCTCCCTTACCCTTTTAGGTGAATATATATCACACTCCTTGAGTCTATGGGGACACACATGCTTTCTTTTCAAATTGTACAATCTTCACTAATTGTAAGCGGTCATCATCAAAAGAGTGGACCAACAACAACAATTAAGATCATTTTAATTACAATATATTTATGATTCCAATTAGCAACATTAATATGAAAAATCCTTAAATTATTTCAGCATTCCCATTAGCGAGTTTAGGAGGTATGTTAGTTTAGCAAAGTGATAGCAATTAGTAGACACCATCGGATATCCATAATTTAATACAGTGGAGAGAATGACCGTCAGTCCTTGCGCTTTTCATGGGCAGTCTGACCCAGTAGAGAAATAAAGGAAGGGAAATAAAAATGCAGGACAAGAACCACTTAGAAACTTGTTGAGCTGCCTGCTAAAATCACGATTTCGAAGGGAGAGACATGTAGAGGAGGACAAGAGAAAAACGTGGAGTGAGAGGACAAAATTTCGCATAGGTCATGTAACGCTGGGTCGTGGGAGTGCAATGTAACGCTGGGTCGCAGAGTGAAGAATAAAATGTTATTAAACGCATAGGTCATCAACCAAATCACCGAGGAGAGACAAGAGGATTCACCAGGTGCATCTCTCATAGTAAATTTTGCTAGTAAACGTAGAGGACGGATTATATAAGAAGGATTAAGGATTAAATACGCGCCACGAGGGAGCTCAAGTTGGGCGAAAATTTGGTCGCCATACACATAGATTATATAAGAAATGTCAAGTAAGCGGTACAACAAGAACAATCGAATGTGGGGAAACGATGAGATCCACTAGATTTCCAGGCTAAGGTGGATAATGCATAACACAAAGCAATTGACGGGCAAGGATTTGAAGGCGCAAACAATAAGGGAACTTCTGGCATAGTAAAACATGTCCCTGTGTTGAAAGAGACCCCAACGCAGAGAATTAAGAAGCTAAGACTGCACAACATAGGACCCGGGGGGGGCGGGGAGGGCATTCCCAGGTCACACGTTGAAGGTAAGGTTAGGTAAGTAAAAAAATAATAATATTCTAGCAACAACGCAGAGAAATAGGATAAATTGCGAAGCAACAGTGAGAAATATAAGCTTCGTCAAGACCTGAAGCTAAACAAAACCACAACCGAAAACTAAGAATTTCGGTGTTCGGGTTCTTCTAAAATTTAGATAGCAACCTGCTACGCTTATAACCCAATCTCATTATAATTGAAACACAATAAAAATTACCGATCCATACACACATCCAGTTCCAAAAATATGTTACACATTTCATTAACATATAAAACCATATGCAAAATCTTTAACTGAATTACAATGCAAAATTTTAAATGGCTTACCGTAACCGAAGGGGCAGAATCTGAAGTGGTTGTCCCACGCTTGCACTCCATCCAACTCCTAATTGCTAATTGTTGAGACCTCATCGGTACCTACCGACCAACGCTAGGGGTACTCTTCTTCCCCCTGAGTCCCCCGAGCTACAAAGGGGCCATGCACACAAAAACTAGAGAAAAATATAGCTCCCATTTCGCCTTTCAAGGTCGAAATACCACTCCCTTTTCGAGCTGGGCATCCCAACTCCCACAAGAAAAATCAGTCAAGAAAAATTTTGGCAGCATAAACTTACACATACCGTTCGGGGATCCATTCCCCTCCTCTGCCACTTCTTTTATAAAGTTCTACTAGTGACTAGTTTCCAAAATGCACCTTTAATTCTTTTATTCAAATTTTATTAGGAATATTCTCCCCCGTACACTTGTCACCCGATCCTTTAGTTGCACTAGAAATTCATTTAATTAATTAAATTAATTTTCCAATTTCCCTCACCCACCTAAAAGCAATGCTAAAAATGCTCCTTGATGTCCCTTTATTCCCTCACATTCCCTTAATGCCTAACTCCTTTCTTAAATCTTAATTGAGTTCAAATTTGGAAAGTTCTCTAGACTAGATTCCCTTCCATGTTCCACATTCCTTTTGTATTTAAGTTTCCCCTTTTTGGTCTAAGTTCTAAATTAGCAAGTTTTGCACATATCCAACAATTAAATTTTTGGATAAATTCTTTCTCCCTTAATTTTTAAATTTGATTTTTCTTCATCCCCCTTTATTTATTGATTAATTAGTTTTAGTCCTTATACCCCTAATTAGACCTATGCTGTAATTTCAATTAGGCTTAGAAAAATTGTTTTTAAGGGAAATTTTATAATTATTAAACTTTACTCATACAACATTTATTTTAAGGCTGACAAAGTCAAATGAGATATTGTTTTTTAGGTACCTAGGTTCATTGACTCACTAGTTTTAAAACCACAACATTCCCTTCAAGACGCACTACGTGCTCCAAGGGTGCCACTCGCCTTCATTCATGTTTCATTCATGAGACATGCCTTTCAAGATGCACTACGTGATCCAAGGGTGCCCCTCTCCTTTTGACTGATTTTGGTAGACATCAAGCCCTTTGAGTCAATACTCTGTTAGGTGACCTTGTGGGAGACTAAAGACTTATAAGAAATAAGGACCCTACCTTATTGCGCACCCCTTAGAATATTCATGAGCGTCTGTCTTAGTCTACCCTCACGAAATGGTGGATCTCTCGAACTAGGTAATTGTTAACCTACAGTTCGAGCCACGATGTGAGTGCTAGTAGGCTGTGGCAGGGATGCTGCCACACCTCTCCCTCAATATCTCTAGTTTTTGTGCATGACCCCTTTACTCCAAATGTGAGTCTGATTAGCAAGCAATCCTTAGCCTCCATCCATCAACGAAACATGTTAGCGATCCATAAACAACATCATAATATACTAGTCATATGTGACATATGCAATAACAAAAATACTCAAACCATATACAGTCCACTCCCTGACTTGATCTAGATTCCAAGGAGGTCCATCGATGCCATCGACATCCTCAAGATGTCAAGAGTCTTTCACACTCAGGAAAAACTAGTCAATAACACATGTCAATACATATATAATCAAATAACATATCATCATATCCACAACATCATCAAAATCCATAAGCGAATCAGACAATTATATAATGAACCATATCACTTGCATGAAAGTGTCCTCAAGAATAAGTGACATCAGGTGTGTGCAAGAGTAGGATGTTACATACACCCACTCTTGTTTTAAACTTCGTCCCGAAGTTTCATAGTATACAAGTGTACCAATATCGTATTTGACAATATCTAAATGTCTAGCTATCAAACAAAAATGGAAACTACTGACACATATCATATCCGTCCTCCTAGGTAGCCGAGTGTGCACTATAATTTTCCCACCGGACCTTGACATGATTGACAGTTCGACGTTGTAT
>ML794156.1:141781-151909 GCA_009831015.1 Picea engelmannii
GTGTAAAGTGCGGTGGTCCCACCCTGCCTTACCCAATCATTGCCAACAGTGTGAGGGGAATAGAGTTTCGTAGTATGTGAAGCTCAAAATGAGGACTCAAGGGCTTAAACGCACTCTGAAAATGATCTGTAAGGCGTAACAGATGGTATATTGAAAGCCCACAACTAATAGGAAAACAAACTAATGCAAACAAACTAATGTATTAATTAGACTTTGAGTGTAAATGCCATAATCGAAGCATGTCTGGATCCCTATGCTCCCCTAAGAGCGAAACCACAAGGGTAGGGTCAAGTAATCACTTTCACCTTGCAGGAAGTAATAAGAAGAAGAATGTCAGGTTGACCTAATTAATTAATTACAATTAGCTACATTGAAACACATGTAGTGCCGCATGCCCTCGTGGGACTATTTTATTATAATGTAAAATACTTATAAATCCATTTTGTTCCATTTAGCATGTGGCGTTTACAATTTTCCCATTATATTTTATAATAAACCACATGGTGACATGTTGGGTTGTCTCCCCAATTTCCACTACAATAATTCCAAAAATTAAATTTTAAAATAAAATTTATTTATTAAGTACAAGATTTGTTCTAGTGGTTTCCCATGGTAAGATTATGTTGGAATGCAAAATGTTCTTTATTAAATTCATAGGTTCACCTAGTGTAAGAGTCCATTTAGGTTGTGATATCCCACAACTTGTATTTTTAATTAGTATTTCTATTATTGTTTTAATTTAGAATTTTAATTTTTTTTTGAAAAGACAATTTGGTTGATTGGCCAAAATTGAATTGTAAAACCTTATTATTTTATGAAAATAAACACATGTGGAAAAATGAGCACACGTTGAAGCAATTGTTAACGAGGGAGTTAGGAATCAAAATGGGTTGGTCAAGTGGCAGCAGACTGAGACAAGCTGTGGAGTTAACTCAACTTCAAAAAGACATATTTTATATTTATAGGAGAATCTCTGAACATGTGTAAAATTGAATCTGACAGGTGGTCAGTGAGAAGGAGGCTCAAGACAAGTATCGCAAGTCCTAGGAAAAATAAGGTAAGCCATGACAAGGGAATGGGATGCCATTCCTAAGAGGAGAATTGGATGGCTTGATATTAGCTATGCACAAACTAACTTGACACAAAAAATTTACAAAAATTATACATAGCAAGATGGAGCTCAATATTCTGCAAGAGGCCATGTAGGCATCCCATTGTATTCTGAACTCATCTTGGGCTGACAAAGGTTGAAAGAGACTCTAGTCTAAGGTTGGGAGGAACAAGGTCTTCAACATGTGGTTTCCCCAAAGTTTCAGGTTTTATTTCTTGTGATGAATATGCTTATTTAAATGTTTACTGTGTTATTGTACATTTCTGTGAGTAAATTCTCTGGCATAAATAACTAGAACAATATTAGAATTTAATGCTTGTTATACAAGATATAGACGAATATTATATGTTTCTTATAGAAAACTGTGAAAGAAAATTTAATACTTATTCTGATTTACGAACAAAATCATACTATAATTAATAGATTAATAGTACTCATAGGTAAGAACCTAGTTAATAATCTAGGGATGTTCCAAATGAGAAATCTGTATGGAAGAGACATGGTTCATCGAAATACAATACACAACTAGAAAGGAACAATACAAAATAAGAATTGATATCGATTGACCAAGGTTCAATATATATAATGGGTAAATGAATTATTATAGATTCAAACAGAGTTCCACATGATACCTTATGCATATATTCAAAAGCAATATCATTAAAAAGTTCAGTAAAATACATTGTATAATCCAAAGAAAACTCATTACAAAATTTAACGAGATACCCTATGTATATATTCGAAGTAAAAATGTTACATATTGTATAGAATCTAACAGGTGGAGTCCATTTATAAACTGTATATTAATTAAAAAGGAATCAATAAACAAAGTATTACAACATCATAACATGCGTAGACAACAGTTTGCAGCCACCCGAATTTCAAGAATAATTACATTAAAAAATATTCAATGGACTAGTTGAATAGAATGTAGGAGCAAAATAATGACATTTGGTGATATCATATTTAAACCTACAAAAGTATTGAAACCTGAATACCTTTCTGTACATGGGTATTCCAGAGCTCCATGGTAACCGTTGTCTCAACACCTACATAATGAATAAGAAAATAAGTTAGCAAGCTACACGAATTATTTAATCGAATGAAATTTACATATACAAATAGAAATAATCTTACCATGGATGAGAAAAGTGCTGAGGTATCTCCTTACATTGTTGTAAACCGTACATGGATGTTATGGGTTGTTGGATAACTGATGGGTACCCCTCACAACATCGAAAGGGCTCATCATTAGATAATATCCATGAATAATCTTAATGTAAAACTATAACATAGGTACATAATGTAAATTAAAGTAACTACTAAGATCTATGCGAACACCCTCTACAGGAAATATCATAGAAGGAGTCCTAAACTAAGTATAGGAGGAACAAAACAAGATGAATGGTCTTAATCATTGACCAAAGACAAGAAATGATAAAACAATTGACCCTGTAATGGTAAACCCAGACCACTGAACTCATTAGATTAATGGGTACCAACGGAAATCCCTAGAGGTTAAGGTAAAACCCCCTAAAAACAAATCCAGAAGTAAGACTATTGCAACTGATTATAAAACCTAAAATCATTACATTATATGGAAACACATATATAAGAACAAGAAATTCGACAAGAGATATAGCTGGTGGAATAAGGTTCAACTCCAACTACAAACTAATATTTTGAAGGATAATACTCACGAAATATTATTAAGTTAAGATATCACCATAGTTACAGGAAACCTTGAATGGCTATGGGAGTTTCTTACCAATTAAAGATGCCCACYCTGAAAGTGTYTGAAAATACTTACAACTAGATCAAGAAAGCTATGAACACCCAGAGCGTTTACCCAATAAATTCCCTATGAAACGAAAATGAGAATGGGGTAACTAGACYTKCACTATGTAACTCATAAAAGGGAAAACCTCTCAAGAATAACATAGAGATGAGGGAAAKAAGTGAAGAATATGGAATGAGATAAGTATGGGAGAGATTGGATAACTAAAGAATTCGACAATAAAACCTAATGCCTAGAGGTATAAAAAACCAACACGTATACATATTTTAGGACATTAACTGAATAAACCTTCTCGAGATAGMAACATCAAGATGTGGMGCATGCARGACCGCTGCATGATAAATTCTCCACAGAGGGCGTTTGTTAAAGACGAAAAGTTGTTGAAGTTTTAATTTAAGATAGCTACTATAACACAAGTTTAAACCTCTTAAAMCACCCTAATAAATACTCAAGAATGAGACTTCTTGTCAAAAGATAGGTGTAACACGTATGTATGGCTTACARTCACAACTCATTTCAAAATATGTTGATTAATAAATAATGTAATCTACTTAATATATGAATMTGATGTTTATGTATGAGAGCTACCATAAAAAAATATTAAAAATCATATAGTATGAAATGAGTTAAGGATCATAAGTATGAGAACACAATAGTACCAATAGTAAACCTATAGCCATAAGGAGAGGGCTATATCCAACAACCAAATCATCAAGCAACCACATAAGCATCATGACCTCAAGAAACAATGAACATATATAGAGATCGCCACTTAGTGATAACAATTATATTTTATAGGTTATCAAATACTCGGTCTTAATGAAATAAGACTTAGGATAACTTATATAAATATGACACATAAGGGTGAACAATAAGGTTGACTATGGAACAATTCCATTATTAAACTATAAGACATCATGACAAGCTATGTAGGTTGTAAAGGTCTTTCCGTGTAAGTATGTAGTCACTATGAGCTTCTCGTCATACCAAAACGTTGAAAAGATTATGAAATTTCCATATCATAAGGGAAACAAAGAAAGACATAAGATAGGAATAACATTATATGTGACAATAATGATGACAAAGAACCATTAGAGAATATTATGGTTATTTATATATAAATTTTTTTAATTGGAAATTAAGGTCTGTGACATAATTGTATTAGATTTGTAGGTTACAACACTCAGCCTTTTTATGGGATTTATCATAACAAAAATCTAACATGTAAAATTGTCTTGATTTTCTTCTTACGTCTAGGAAGAAAAATAAATTGATTTTGCAGAAAAAATACAGAAGTACCCAAGGCTCAGGTAGAATAACATCATCAAGAGAATCCTGAACAAGGAAATGTAAGTGATGGAAATCTCTAGGTGGATATGAATAATGATAAGCATTCAAAAATTATAAAGACAGTAACATATCTAAGAGAAGAGCTAAAAATAGTGAGAGAAGATAACAAAAGAATTCTAAAGACTCAAGAGGAACTAGATGCAATTCTGTTGGATAAACTATGCAATCAAAATATTGATAAAAATAAGGGGAAGAAATCTAGCAATTCTAAGATATCCCAACCAAAGAAGAAATAAACAAAATTGGAGTATCCTGAATATGAGCCAAAGTTAGTATACAAGGATACAAAAGACACATAAACGTCTACTGAAAGTAGTTATAGTCGTAAACAAAGAGCAAAAAATAAACCTAAACAACATGATGAAGTCATGGGAGAATTTAAGAAAATTAAACCACCAACCTTCAATGGGGAAGTCAAGAATGGTAAGGAAGCAGTGGCATGGCTCTCTGGTATGCAAAAATATTTTCAAATCTACAATTATTCAAGAGAGCTTAAAGCTTGGATGACTATCTACAATCTCATAGAAAAAGCAGACATATGGTGGCATGATATAAAAAGAGTAAAAAAATATTAAGGAAAGGGAAATCACCTGGAAAACCTTTAAGAGATATTTTAAGAAACAATGTTTGAACAATATTATGAGGGTAAATCCAAGGATTTCTATGAACTAAAACTGTGAAATATTACAATGAAAGATTTATGCACTAATTTTTCGAGTTTGCTGCATTATGTGCCTTACATTGTGGATGAAAAACAAAAGATTCAATGATTTTTGAGTTGCTTACCTAGTTCTTATAAAGATCAGATTGAGTTTGATAACCCAAAAACATTGGAAGAAACCATGAGGAAAGCCAATATATGTTTTGAGCAGTATAAAAATAAAAATGAGAATTCAAGGAATTGGAATGGGAAAAAGGTTGAGAGCTTTGACCCTAAGAAGAAAGGGGGATCTTACTCTAACAAGAATGCTGGCAAGAGATTCCAAGGAGGTAATAAGTTTATAGTGAGTAAACCTTTCAATCAACCTGAAAATAAGGGTACCAAACCACCAACCTTCTTCAATAAAGAATCTTTCCAAAAACATAGAGTAAAATGTTGGGAATGCAGTGGTCCTCATTACTATAAATATTGTCTTGTTAGAAAGAAGGGCAATAAAAATGTGCACAAAGTACAAGAAGCAACTACAGTTGTGAACTAGCAAGGTCTACACCAAAAATCAGCGTAGCCTTGGAAAATTGATAGGCATATCATCAGACTTCAATGGTGGAAATTGAAGGTATGATACATAACCAACCAATTATTGTTTTAATTGATCCAGGTACTAGTTTGAGTTATATTTCACCAGGAGTTGTAGAAATCTGTAAGTTACATAAAGAAAAATTTGAAAAGTCCTGGTTAGTAGAGTTAGCTATAGGAACAAAAAGGAGAATTATAGATGTTGTTAAAAACTGTGAACTTGGTATGAATGAATTAAGAACATAAATAGACGTAAACGTAATATCGTTAGGGTCTTATGATGTGCTAATCACTATGGATTGGCTGGAAAATTTTAAGGTGGTCTTAGATTGTTACAATAAAACATTTACCTTTGTAGATGAGAGAGGTAACATTATAAGTATTAAAGGAGTATCAAGACATGTTAGTATTAGAAACATAGAAACTTTACAAGTAAAAATATGCATTCAAAAAGGGTGTAAAGTACTTGTTTTACACATAAATTATAATGAAAAAGAGGAAAGTAATAATGAGTTAGTTAACTTTCCATTATTGCAGGAATTTCAGGACATGTTCAAGGATGTTCCCAGACTACCTCTGAGAAGAGAAATATATTTCTCCATAGACCTGATACATGGAGTAATACCTGCTTCAAAAGCTCCATATAGGATGAATATCTTAGAATTAAATGAATTGAAAATTCAATTGAAAGAATTGATAGACAAGGAATATATCCGACCAAGTGTGCCTCCATGGGGAGCACCAATACTTTTTGTTAGAAAGAAATATGGAACATTATGTCTCTGTATTGATTATAGACAACTTAATAAAATTTCTATTAAAAATAGATACCCATTAGCTTGTATCGATGATGTGTTTGATCAAGTACGGGGAGCTACAATTTTTTTTAAGATTGACTTACGTTCTAGTTATCATTATGTTAGGATAAAGGATGAATATATTTATAAAACAACATTTAGAACAAGGTACAAACATTACAAATTTGTCGTAATACCTTTTGGGCTAACTAATTCCCCAACCTCATTCATGTAAACATTTAAATAAGCATATTTAAATGGGCATATTTGTGATAATCATATTAAAATAAGCATATTTAAATAAGTTGTACAATAACACAATAAACATTTAAATAAGCATATTTAAATGGGAATATTTGTTAATCAAGAATTTGTTCATTAAATACATGTGCTTGATTACAAACTGAAAGAACTAACATTTAAATGAGAAGAATATTTGTAATTAGTTGAGTTTGCTTATAATAATCATTATCAAGCTTCAACAAAACTTTTTTCTTTTGAAATTTTATATGGCAGAAAATGTAATACACATGTTTCATGGAGTAATCATGTTAATAGATTGATGATAGAGCCAGATATGTTAAAATACATGGAATTAACAGTTGTAGCAGCCTCCTCGTTACGACAACGAACCACATATAACAAGTACATTTTTTTTTATTTTTTTTAATGTGTGTGCATGTGTGTACAAGGGAAATAAACACATTCGACTCTGCGTCTCCACCCGATGACAAACAAGATGCAAACCACGACGAACAAAACAAGACGACCTAAGACACACATCAAGTAATTGCATGCATTTAACAACGATCAATCGACAAATAAGTAAGACTGACTACCCGCCCGTCCTACCCTGCAATGGTTAGGACCTCCAAGACACATAAGCAACGCTCAAGTCCAGGTTCCCATCGATTTTAACCATTTAAGGTCTCAGGGCTAGCGACTGTTCTGAGGAACATGGAGGTGTCTACAACCCACCCAACACAGGCAGACCAAGCCATCTAAGCTAAAGACAAAAACATAACCATAGAGAATTGCAACAACACGGTTATCTACATTAAAGCATTTTACGATAGTGCATCATTACTAACTCGTTACTACTAATACAGTATTGCATTGATGGTAATACATTTAATCAAAATATAAGACATTGGAAACTAATCTTAGCAAATAAGGCAATTAACAAGACAATAATATAACCATTGATATAGCCAATAACCAGGTTATCTACATTAAGGTAAAATGTGATAGTAAAACATTATTAACTTATTGAGGTACTCACTACTATTACAGTATTGCATGGGAAGTGTACCTTCAATCAATTACAAGGAAAGGAAATTAATTTAGCAAGTAAGGTAATTAACACAATCCGTTCACCCTCCAATTTGAGCCCGTATTCGCATGTCTAAAGTGCATAATGTTAACGAGATATAATCAATTAGTCTTAAAGAAATTCACTACGCAAGTTCAAATGTAATGTGCTCATGGTTCCAACTAAATCAATTTGCCTTAAATTATTTTTATTGATATAAGTATCACGTTTTAAAGTCGATATCTAATAATCATGGTAGGTATGTATAACAATGTCCCTAGTGGTAGATTATGTACATCTTGTAAGCCTTTACCCAAAATTCCCATCCCACTAAAGTTAATAATGAAAACACTTCAGGACTCTAAATATACTATCCCATCATAGCTTAACCATTTCATGGCCATACAAGGATATCTAATTAAAATTTTATAATATTTATATACTTCAATCATACTGAATAATAAAGAAAATCTACTCTATGGTAGATCATGTGTAAATTCGATGCACCACAATCATGATAGGATAATAAAAACTGAAATAAAGGATATTATTATTTAAGAGAAATGAAGAACGAGACAATTATTAATTAAATAAAAGAAAGCTAATCTACCTTTTGGAAGCAAGGATTGTTTCACAGGTTGTACACTAAAGGCGATGACCTTTACATCGTTGTTCATCAACAATAAAATTTATAAATCTGCAGGCGGTAAAGTCAACGACGGTCTGAAATATGCCAGTGACTGAGGTCCAATTCGACTGCAAACTTTAAGGTTGTTCTACGAATCCAACAAGAACCAAATCTACCCGTAATCAAGCAATCTATCTGCTAAAAAAAAAATAGTTAAAGATTTGTTGCCGGGAATTTATCATGAGAAATAACCGGGTGTTAATATTTAAGCAATAACCGATGTTTGATACCATTCTCTACCAGGTAAGGGTAAAGTCTCGGGGTGAGGTTAAACTTAGGAATTCACTACATCATTAGATTTACGGACAATTAACTTGCTGCCGTGGGGGATTAGGGAGAACTGTTGCCCAACACCAAGGAAAAATGTGCCAAAATTAAACATTACAGAAATGATAGGAGACCTAAGGCAGGCAAAACATCTGTGCAAGGCACGGAAAACAAGGACAACTCAGAGTGATACTATTAATACTGACTCAGCATAAATGTAAACCTGTCAGGAATGGAGCGCTGACACACGATATCTAACAGACAGGGATCATAACTAAACTTCAACAGTTATAAAATTGGAAAACCATAATGCAGGAGTCATAATAAATTTAGCAGTACAATGAAGAAAACGAACGCAGGGATCATAACTAAATTTCAACAGTTATAAGATGGGAAAACAGTGAAGAAGGAGTCACAATAAATTTCAACAGTTACAGTCAAAAAAGGGCAACGCTTCGACGCACGAAAGGCCTGAAGCAATTCGTTGGCCAAAAATAAGGGAGTCATCCCCATAAAATATTCACGGTTCGTAAAGGGATAACAGGCAATCGGTTAAGGATGTGAGTCTCGTAAACCCTCTTCCAAATGAGAACTGTGTGGAATTAGTGATGCCAAGGTTGGGATTCGTGACCAGAACACCACAGTCGCTAGCATAAGCTACGCCTTCCAAAGTAGGCTGGTCTAGGAGCCATGGTCGTCAAGACACTACATAAGAGGTGGAAACAAGAATGAAGGGATTTTCGCAATACCATTTATCTCAGCCAAGAAAGTCGAGGACCCCAACAGAGACTAGATAAAGGTGAAGTGGCAGATACGTGGCATGCATGTCAAGAATTTTCCCGGCGAATCGAAATCAAGGGATGTTATCACAATCAAGTAAATGAGGTATGTGGGGGAAACACTGACTGCCAACAGAAGGGTCGATCTCTGTGGGCATCAATAAAAGGAAAGCAGCAAGGGTTGATATCAACAAGAAATCTTGTCGGTTCTTAGTCAGGAAGTAGTAAAAGAGATAGCGAAAACAAGTCTGAGGATCGATCGCAGCCTCCTGTAAGCAAGAAGAATAAAGGAGTCAGTCAATCAATCCTTTATAGAAAAAAAAATGATTTAATAACACAGTCCTGACTATGCATATATACATAAAGTTGTTTTTTTTTTTTTTTTTAAGATACAACACTAAAATCCAAACGAACGGCACTGAGAAATTCTCCATGAAGAGCCGGGAACCATCAAAGAAATCTTAGAGGATAAAACATAAACATTACTCAGAGGGTAACCATTCAGAAGAAGATCATTAAGGCAGAAAAATCAGTCGCCAGAGGAGTAAAACCATTTGCTCAGTCACGAGCCAAACAACGAAGAAAATCCCATCACTAGAAGGCAGAATGACCAACACTCATCATGGGCATTCATCAGGGAAGATGGTGAGCAAGAACATCCTTCTCTCACCATTTAAAATGTGAATCCCATAAGCAGCAATATAACACAATCAAGAAAGAAATACGCCGAAGTTTCCAGCGAGATATAAGAATGAAGTAAATACGAGATAACACTAGGTATAAATATGA
>ML794156.1:168100-185739 GCA_009831015.1 Picea engelmannii
ACATAATTCAAAAATTGTGATTAAAACAAAATTGACATACATACCAAAATAGTTAAGTCTCATCCTCCAGCATACTCTTTCCCACAAAATATATTGTAAACATATTTTCCACCAAATATAATTTAGACATCTCTAACAATAAAAAACAATAATAATAAAAAATAACATATATTAGCATATATACTGTAACTAAATAAACAATAAACAATAAGAAATAATAACATACCCAACCACAATTAAACAGATTTAATATAGTTACTCTCCAATTAAGAGAACATGATTTAAAGAATTTGTAAATCTTATCTAAAATCTTAAAAAAATTTAAAGAGAAAATTTTTGTTCTTGGTAAAAAAAAATTGAGTTATAGTTAGATAATAATCTGAAAATAAATATAGAACTGTGTATGAAGAAAGTTTACAAATATCCATATTAAGTCATTCTTCCAATGCAATACTTATCTCCTTGTGGATAAAGTCCTAAATCCTTCAGGTGAAATTTTCCTTGTGGATAAGGTCCCAAATCCTTTAGGTGAAATTATCATCCCAAGTGATTATTATTGTGTTATTGGTAAAACAAATTGTGAGTTAGAGTTATATAATAATCTAAAAATAAATATAAAACCGTGTATGAAGAAAATTCACAAATATCCATATTAAGTCATTATTCCAATGAAATACTTATCTTCTTGTGAATAAAGTCCCGAATCCTTAAGGTGAAATTCTCCTTGTGGATAAAGTCCCAAATCCTTCAGGTGAAATTCTCCTTATGGATAAGGTCCCAAATCCTTCAGAAATTCTCATCCAGGTGATGTTATTTGATCATATTTACACATCAATAAAATACTAATCTCCTCAATAGTAAAATACTTCTCTCTTCTTCTATAGTGGTCATATAATCAAATTCCACAATGCCATTTCAAACTAAAGGACTCATAAATCTCTATATTAAGCCATTCTTCCAAAAAACTACTTATTATCTAAAAAAGTTCACAAATCTCCATTTTAAAAATCATTCTTCTGGAAAATACTTATCTCCTCTTTCTGCGGTGGAATAGATGTTCTCATATAATCTTGCATGTACATGAAGAAAACACAAATCTGCACATGTATATTAAGTCATTCTTCAAAAACCATTTAAATGGGATGTATTCATATTAATTATAATAAAACTCTCTTTGAAATTATTTGTGAGCTAGCTCACATATACAGTATGTGTTAGCTCAGATATACAATATGTGTGAGCTAGATCACATATACAGTATGTGTTAGCTCACATATACAATATGTGTGAGCTTATTTGTAAATCTAATTGAATGTTGGTTTTTGTGATTAGTAACCAATTTAGTTAAGAGTTTGACAATACCATGGCAAGAAGGAATTCATTTCGTTGTATGTAGAAAACAAAAATTTGTCCATACTACGCCATTCTTGGACAAGAAAGCAAGGAATGCAATCGAGGAAAATTTAGAAACTTGTACTATTTTCTGATGTGGGATAGAGTCTGTTCTCAAATATTCAAATGTTCAAGTTCAAAATCAGGTCTTCATCATGATCTAACCTTAAATAAGTTTGAATGTACACCATTTAATACAACGATAAACTTATCTAGGGTTCTATATATTTAAAAAAAAATGATCAAAGTGTTGAATAAGAAAGGTTAAACTAAAAATTTGAGAAAACAAAAAATTGATAAAAGTAAAAAACATATATTTATGAATCATCCTGAATGGATACATGCTTCCCAAATCTGTGTGCTTCCTTCACTTCCTCTTCAATCCTAATATCCCTCCCAAGCACACTCTCAGGTACTCTCTTCTCCACATTAACCTATATAACACAAATTTCAAATTTGAAAATTTGAAAAATTAAATTTAAATGATTATAACACATTAAATTTAAATGATTTTAAGACATTAAATGATATCCGTGAACTTCCACCCTCTTCAAAATCTCCTAATGAGAATTGAGACAAGTCTACCAAAGTAGTAGGAGATGGAATAGGGATCTGTGAACAACAAAACTAAGAACTAAATCTAGGATTCAATGTGTTCACAATGATACAACACTATAAATGTTTTTGATTTCTTATTCAAAAGAGTAAATATTGAACAACTATTAGAAAACACATACCTGATTCAACCCATCCAAATTTAAACTTGTGGAATCAAGTCCCCTACTTGCTGGAGATTCATTTAACATATCTCCAAACTGCAATTAATGACAACAACAACTCGATTGTTTCTATAGATACAATCATATCTACATCTAGAATTAGAAGTAAACTATCATAAAATGCATCAAATATTTCCTAACTAGAACACATACCAATCTGCGGTTCTGTCATTATTCTGAATGACCTTCTTCCAACCATCCCGACAAAATTTTGCATACTCTAAAACATCTTCTGCTGACATGGTATCTAACTCTGCATCTATTTTATAAACAAATGTGGTCCGAGTATTGTCTTTCGCTCGTTGACGGTTCATGCCAACATCAACACCATAAAAAATCACTTCCAAATTTTCCCCGATTGAAGTCCTGGCCTCTTTTTCTAACCTCTGATGTAGCCTGCAACTCTGAATATGAAGCAAATTCCCCTGTTGGGCTAGGTACGAAAGATTGTGGAGGCCTCGACAATGTCGTACTTCGATATGCCCCTTTGTGATCATATGTACGTCCTTTACTAGTCCCATAATATTTGGTTGGTAGATTAGTATAATCAGGGTGCATGTGCAAGAAAAACTCTAGAAAAACATGTCTTGCAAAATAGTGTGGAAGCTCATTGTTCCACGAAAGTTTTCCATATGTCGCCAAAAATATATTATACAGATGTCCTGCAATGTTAGGGTGCTTAAAATATTTCACCTTCAACATCTTTCGCTTTGGGCCCTCTTTGAAATTGAACATCAAAATGACGTCTTCTTTTGAAACTCTATTTTTTGCTATCTCATATTTATCAGGGCCCATCACCTCTGAATTTCGCCACCTCATTAGATCGAAAAAACTATTAGTGGTTGGCCCCATATTATTATATGTGTCCATAAAGAATTCCAAGACAACCAAATCATTTTCCAACCTCTTTTTAACACCTGAAGATCGCTCATGCGTCATTGTTTCAGTAATCCCTTCCCGGGGAAGTTCTTCACCAAGATCCGAAGGATAGGTGGACGTAGGCATCTAATCCTCTATTTCTTGATAACACGGCCTCCTAAATCCACCTTCACCTTCTGAGATAACATTTGAATATTCACGATAACCACTCTCTCTTTCATTTTTGTCGCTTTCTCTAAACTGATTTTCTACACACACATTTGAAAATAACTACAAGATTTAACTTCACATAAATTTAAATACAAAAAAATACAACAAAAATAAACAAAATCAAAGAAAATTACCAGAAATATTCTCTTGTCCAGAGGTATTCCCTACATTCTCAGGTGTAGGAGTATCAATGCACAACCTATATAAGAAGGCTGCATCCATAACACTTGCTTGAGCAGGTTCTGGAGTTGATCTATTGACAGACTCGTTTGAAAATATCCTCTGACGAGATTGTTGTTGGTCATTGGGTGTCTCAGTCGAAGGAGTTCTTATTCTTTCTTCTTGGGAGAAACCAGAGCATTTGTGAGGAATGTTTGAAGAATCCTGTGTCGACATCTCTCCTCAATATCTATCCATAATGCATATTTTATCAATAAAAATGCAGAGATGTACCCAATTTCAAGCAATTAAGAATGCAGAGAGAAATCAAAGTTTTAATCAATCCAGCCGCAAATGTACTCGTTCATAAGAAGGCACAAAGACTAAAAATTCATCCATGAATCAATCAACTCAAAGATAAGTAAGGGATAGACCACAGGGAAAATTAGTATCTTTCACTCATCATCCATGCACAAAAAAGTATGGCATTTGAATCTATAGGTATTTAAACACCAAAGTGACGACTGTCGATTCAGCTCCTGTCCGACTTCTCAAGCACAAACTGATGACTAAAGGGATAAGGGATGGAAGATAAAACCACATTCTTTTCATAATAATCAATAAAACCCACACAAAGAAGTCATTGAAATCAGAAGTTGGGTTCGCTAAGGGATTTTCATTCAACTCAGAGGTTTATCATTCACAATGTAGAGTTTATCAATAAAAATGTAGAGATGTACTCAAATTCAAGAAATTAAAAATGTAGAGATAAATTGAAGTTTTAATCAATCAAGCCGCAGAGGTACTCGTTCATAACAAGGCCCAAAGACTAAACATTGAACCATGGATCAATCAACTTAAAGATAAGTAAATGGATAGACAACATGAAAAATTCTTATCCTTCACTCATCATCCATGCATAGAAAAACAGGGCATTTGAAGCTATAGGTCTTTAAACACAGGAGTGAGGACCGTTGATTTGGCTCCTGGCCAACTGTTTAGGCACAAACTGATGAATAAAGGGATAAGGTACAGAAGATAAAACCACAATCTTTTCATAATAATCAATAAAACCCACTCATCGAATTCATTGAAATCAAAAGTTGGGTTTGCCAAGGGAAATCAATTCAGTAAAAAAGTAAGAAAGGGGATTATAGATACAAGTTAATAATTTATTAATGGTAGGAATGAGTGATATATATTTTGAAGAAGATGCAATTGAGTGATTCTTAATTGTCACAAAATTTATGGTGGTAATGAAGCTTATTTCTACAAATAGTAATGTGAGTTTTAATGGCATATATATTTCGAAGAAGATGCAATTGGGTGAGTCTTAATTGTGACAAAATTAATGGTTCCAAATGGTAATGTCTACAATTATGATAATGGAGTATTTTAGGTGATATTATTACATTATATTTGTGATCTAGAAAATGCTTATCCTTCACTCATCATCCATGCAAAGAAAATCAGGGCATTTGAATCTATAGGTCTTTAAACACCGAAGTGACGACCTTCTATTCGGCTCCTGACTGACTGCTCAGGCACAAACTGATGACTAAAGGGATAATGGATGAAAGTTAAAACCACAATATTTTCACAATAATCAATAAAAATCACACAAAAAGGTCATTGAAATCCAAAGTTGGGTTCGCCAAGGGATTTGCATTTAACTCAGAGGCTTATCATTCACAGTGTATTAGAACATTTCTTTAAGATTCCTTAAAAGTTCCCTATGGTTGTATCCACAAAGACCACATATAATGTGATGCATTAGAATCCCCAAAACAAAGAGTTTAATCTTCATAACCTCACACACCCACTAACATAAGAAATCTTTAGTAAGTGGTGCATAACAACTTGTTATGCCTTTAATCTTGGCACATATGAAATCTTGCTTTACGAAGTAGTGCACTCTTATTTGATCACAGATTGGATAATGTTATACTATATAACATATGAACTATGCAAATGTTATATTATAAAGTTGGATCACTTGAGAGATTTAAGGACAAATTGTTGGATAGTTGTGGATATGGTTGAACTAAATACATAACTGTGAAATATTTTATGGTCACCTAAAGTTAGATAAAGGGACCTAATTGTACTATAAACTAAGGGATTTCCACTAAGGTATTTTTACATTGAGTGGATAACTACCCAAAATTAGCTCAATAGCATGTGCATAATCTTTGAACATGGTTCAATCCACTAAGACCACATATATATTCTTTATAACATTTCTTTAAGATTAATTAAAAGGTCCCTATGGTTGGATCCACTAAAAAAAATGTATTAGAATATTTCTTTAAGATTCCTTAAAAGTTCCCTATGCTTGGATCCACTAAGACCACATATAATGAAATGCATTAGAATCAACAAAGCAAAGAGTTTAATCTTCCTAACCTCACACACCCACTGATAACATCAACATGGGATGGGTATGAGGGTTGTTCATATTCCTAATATAAATTCCCATGAGTTGGAGAAAATGTAATATTTGTGAGGCTTAGTCCATTGGCAGCCCCTGAAAATCAAGGATTTGGAAAGCTGCAAAAATTCCCAAAGGGTAAAATACCTAGGCATAGATGCTTTTGGATATATAACACATGGGAGGAGGCAGGACGTTGCCTAGTATGTTGGGGAGAATAAATTATCTCTTGTTGTTATAAAAACTACTTGCTGAGTGTGAGGCAAGGAGAAACTTCTGAAATTGAAGGACTATTGTTGAGGAGGAGTTCTGAGTTTTCCCTCATGGATTCATGGTCATGCTAGGGGGTGAACAGGACAAGTGAATTGGCTGCTATGTTCTAAGGTTGGGAGGAACTTGGATGTTCCATTTGTTGTTCGGAAAATTGTTCAGATATGTCTATCTACTCCTTCTCTGGTCAAAGTTTATTTGAAGTATTGATGGATAGAATGCATTTTCTTATATCTCAATGAATTTTTCTATTTATTAAAGTCTATTGAAATGGAATGAACTGTAGGGTAAACCCTTATGGATTAACTGTAGGTGTTGAGAAAAAACTTTCCTTGTATCTTCGCTTAGTATGGAACTTAATTATGAAATATTAGAGGATACATATATTTTAAAAGGATATCATTTCAACCCTATTGCTGAGAATCCCTACCATATACGTAATACATATACATCTGAATATTCAATTCTTTGTAAATAGACTTTAGAATGTGAAAATGCTAAAGAAGATTTTGAAAGTAAAAAGAAAACTGAGACACACACACACACACACACACACACACACATATCTGCATTCATATCACTACAAGGATCATATTTATTTATATATGTACAATCATATTATTTTAATTATGAACGAATCGTCCTATCGATTATCACTGTTGGGATGAAGTAAATATAGTATAGTCCTTACGATTTTTACTGTATCTCATTAACCATATGATTAAGGAAATACACTTGAGAACTTAGAAATTTATATACATATTTTAAATATAGACCAAAAACACAGGTAGAAATAAAGGGACATGATGATTAGACTTTCTTAATATAAATGATAACGAATAGTGCAGACAGTCATAAATAAAGTCCCGAAATGAAAACGACTAGTTCAGAAAGTTACAAACGAAGTTCTGGAAGAAGCCATTCCTTTAATTCTGGACGAATTGTCTATTGATTTATATAGGAGTTGGAATATACATACATATAATTTTTATAGGCTAAATAAATAGTCTGTAATAAAAAAATAAGTTATATATAGTTGATTGTATCAATTTTCAGAACCCTTAAATACCTATTGTGAGAATTTCACCAAATATCTATGAAATAAAAGAAAGCTAATAGTTCTATTTTTTTTTTTGTAAGCAAGTATTTGTATTAAATATAAAGATCCTTCTCAGAACCCAGATCAAGAGTACATTAACAGAGTCATTCGGTTGTAATTACTGAACTGCTCCGTGAGGAGAAACCAGTTCAACCAACCGTATATAGCAAGTAGCAAAAATTTTCTAACAGTTCTATAGAAATCTAGACTGTTTAACTACCATGAGAGCCACTAGAGCTAAAGTAAGGGACAAGCATGGTATAATATGGAACATACTCGGGCAAGAGGCCAGGCCAGGGTTCCTCGATGACAAATGTCCCGCTGGCAGTCCACTTCATGTCCGTGGCGTTGTGGCTCTTGTCTTCGTGCACCTGGATGCTGAAGTCCCTCGTCTCTGTTGTCGTTGCCGAAACTGCAATGTCATCCCCTCCTTCATTGCTTGCCATAGGTTCCTTCCGAGCGAGAGCCACCATGGCCCCTGGATTACCTGCCTGCCTGTCGGACTGCATGCTTTCTTCTGTGGTAGCATGTTGAAGACTGCTCGTATAACCACTGGATTTCTCGGAAGCATCGCGAGAATCCTCAGGAGCGGCTGGAGGGGGAGTGGCTAGAAGCTGGAGGAGGACAGAGAGGCGTCCCTCCATCTGTTGGACCCGGAATTGGAGATCATTTACCCCCTCCCGGAGCTCGAAAACTAAATCATGGAGAATGGAGGAGTGCTCACGCGATAGAGTGGTAGAGGGCATCTTTAGATTGTGGCGAGGTCGACCATGGCGCGGCGCCGGGGGAGAGGAGGAAAGCTTGACCAGGGGAGAGTGCCATGCCGGTGTCTAGGATGTGTCAACAACAGCTAGACTATCAAGACCTGGAGTGGAAGAACCAGAGGGCGAGGAGGAAGTGCGGGGGCGTCATGGGTGCCATGGAGAGCCCCGACATGGACGCATGCGTTGACGAGGCATGGCGAGAATCGGCGTCTGCATAAGGTCTGCAGAGCCAAGATGGATGAAGAAAATCGCCCGAAATAACATGAAAATCACAGAGCCGGAATCGAAATCGCACAACCAGACGATGCTGCCGAATGAGTTCTGCATAGCACTATGCATATGGGTGGTTGAGGGGGATGGGATTAATGCCCCTCCCATCAGCTTTGAATGCTAGTTAAAGCCCGGGGGTGGTGGCTGCGTTGGGCACGAGCCGAGCACATGGCCCCGTGCTCCGCTGGCCTCCCCCTTCACCCGTCGCCTGCCAAGTGGCCCGCAATACCACCCCATTCGAGGGTGAATCGACTGTAGCTGCCTTGCGGATGCAATGTTGAAGAGTAGGGTGCTCCGGTTCCTGTGCAGAGATGCATAGGAGATCCGGTCCCGTCTAGGTAGTTCCTATGTTGGCGAGCTCATCTGCAACTTGGTTGGCCTGCCTTTGAACATGGGACAGGATGATTGCCTGTGTTGGCATTATTAAGCTGGAAAGTAGTTGTATACCATGGGAGAGCCTCCAACTTGGCGTGACTTTGTCCAGGTTTGCTCCCTTTAGGATGCGCTGTAAAATATTGATGATGATCTGTGAATCTCCTTCAACCACTAGATTATGAAATCCGTGTTCAGTTGCAAGGTGCAGACCTCGTATTAATCCCCAGAGCTCTGCTGCGTTATTTGTTGAGTGCCCCAAGGAGCCTGCGGCGATTAAGAGAATGTGGCCAAGGTGTTCACGGAGAACTGCTCCATACCCCACCGCTCCTGGATTGCCTTTTGAGGCACCATCGAAGTTAAGTTTTATGAAGGGGGAAGGTGGGGGGGACCAAGACGAGGGACTCAGGGCTTGGAGGGGGGGAGAAGAAGGGGAAGAAAGGGGGAAAAAGGGGAGGGGTTGCCACTGTTGGAGGATTATATGTTCAGAAGGGGTGCTTCCCCCCGTGTCATCAGTCCAATGCTGGAGAGAGATGGTTTCCAGAACATGGTTACGACAATGGTGCCAGCAAGATTGCCAAGGTTGTGAAAGATTTTGAAAGACCCTTCGGTTCCACTCTTTCCAAACTTTCCAAAGGATGAAGCCTGGGAGGAGTTGCCAGATCCTATTAAGGAGGGGGGAGAGAAACGCATGATCTCTCAATTCTGCAATGGTATCAATAATGCTTTCTCTTTGCCGATATTTTGTGCGCATGATAATGGCCACTTGATCCCAGAGTTGGGCTGTGTAGGGACACGAGTTCAGGAGATGATTCATAGTCTCTTCTGCACTTTCACATAATAGGCAGATGGAGGGTCCTATGAAACCTCTCTTTGAGAGATTGTCCCAAGTTAGGATGCTGGAGTGGGTGATAAGCCATAGAAAAATAGTGACTTTTGGCCAATGCTGAAGACTCCAAATTTTGCGCCAGAGTTCATTGGTAGGAGGGGGGTTTGACTGGGTCAGGAGTTGGTAGGCCTCCTGGGTTCTGAATGTACCTTTGGGGCGATGGCCCCATCGAAGAATGTCCTCTCCTTCTAGCTTGAGAATTTTCCGCTTGGACATCTCCTCCTGCTAGGGTTCCACATCCACCCTTGCGTCCAGATCTATGCGCTCTTTGTCCAGGTGCCACTTGCGCCACTTGTCCTTGGGAGAATTGTCCTTCTAGTAGTTATCCACTCTTGTCAGACCTGCCAGAGTAGCTCTTGGAAATATTGCTTTCGCCCAGCTTGTTTTGGCTAAAATGGGCCATTGCTGCCAGGAGTCCTACCAGAAGAGAGCCGTTTCCCCGTTCTGAATTTCCCAGAAAGCATTTTGGGTGACTACTTGTTTGTTCTTCTTGGCCTCCATCCAGATCAAAGATCCAGGTCCTTCCCCATCCCACCTTATTAAGTTTTCCTCTGCTGAGTGAGGCGTATATTTTTTCCGCCAGAAACTGGCCTAGAGGTCCTGAGGTTGCTTAAGCCACCGCCACCAAATTTTTTCTCTGAGAACTTTGTTCATAATAAGGGGGTCACGTAGTCCCAGGCCTCCTTGTTCTTTGGGATTACATAGTTTATCCCAACTGACCAGAGCGATCTTCTTCCCAGTATTGAAGCCTTGCCAGAGAAAATCCCTTTGGAGGTTTCTAATGGTTGAGAGGACATGTCTTGGAGCTTCCATCGCCGAGAAGGAGTAGATCGGTAGGGCTTGAAGGACGCTTCGGAGGAGGACTAGGTGGCTGGGAAGATTTAGTACTCTGAGGGTCCAGGAAGAGAGCCTTTTGGCGAAGGAGGAGAGAAGATGCTCCCACGAGGAGTTACGAAGAGGATTGTCTATCAGGGGAATGCCCAGATATTTGGACGGAAGGGAGCTTCTGCTGAAACCTAGGATTTCAGTGATGTGGCGTTGGATTGGGGGGGGCATGTTGAAGAAGAAGATTTGGGACTTTTCCTTGTTGCATTCCAGTCCTGAAGCAGCGACAAAGGCTTGGAGAATGTCGAGAAGGGAATTGGCCTCACGAACCTTGGGGGTGCCCATTAGGAGCGAATCATCCACAAATTGACTATGCGAGATGGGAGGAGAGATGCCATGCAAGGGTAAGCCTTTTAAACGATTTCCTGTGATTGCAGCTTGGATAGAGCGACCAAGGCCCTCAGCCATGATGATGAAGAGGAAGGGGGAAAGTGGATCGCCTTGCCTGATACCTCTTGAAGGAGAAAAAGTCCGGGAAGGGAAGCCATTGAACAAAATGGAAAAGAAAGCTGAAGAAGTTAAGTTCATGATCCAGGTGACCCAGCTTTGGTCAAAACCGAAAGCTATGAGCATGGCCCGCATATAATCCCAGTTCAGCTTATCGAAGGCTTTGGAGATGTCCAGTTTAAGAATCATACCTGGAGTTTTGGTTTTCTGCAGAGAGTGGATCACTTCGTGGGCTAGGATGACGCTGTCCATTATTTGCCTGCCTTCAACATATCCTGATTGTTCTGGGGAGATGATAGTCGGTAAGATGGGATTGAGTCTACTGGCTATGATCTTCGTTAGGAGTTTATAATTTATGTTGTAGAGCGCTATAGGTCTGTACTGCTGAGGATGCTGTGCCTGACCCTCTTTGGGAATGAGAGCCAAAAAAGTTGAGTTCAGAGCTTTTAGAATCTGTCCGGAGGCTCGGGAGTCCTCCAGTATCTCCCATACCTCGTGCCTGATCATTGGCCAACCGTGATGGAAGAAGTCACTGGTAAAGACATCTGGTCCTAGAGCTTTGCATTTGGGTGTTTCCTGAAGCGCTTGATATACTTCCTCAAGTGAGATAGGTCGTAGTAAGGCCAGGTTCTATTCTCTCGTGACTAGGGAGGGCACATGCTGGGTTACTTTGGCGATGGCTTCATGCCTGTCATGGATAGGTTCAGTGAGGAGGTTTTGATAATATCCCACCAGAGCTGCTTCCATGTCCTCATGTGAATGAAGGGGCTCCCCATTGGCGGAGATCAGGCTTGTGATTCTATTAGTAAGCCATCTTTGAATAGTTGTTCTATGGAAGAACTTGGTGTTACGGTCTCCCTCCTTGAGCCACCGGATGCATGAATTTTGCTTCCAGAGAATCTCTTCTTGTTTCTTTTTGGCTGCTAATTGTTGGGTGACGACTTGTTCCTGTTCCTTTAAATCAGAGGTAAGCCCCTAGATTCTAATTTGCTCCTGTATTTCTCTCATGCGGTTTGCTAAATGTTTTTGGGATGCAAAAATATCCCCAAAGGTATTCTTATTCCAGATTCTGAGTGTCTGTTTTAGATTTTTTAATCTTTGTTGGAATTTGTACATTTTGGATCCTTGGGTTATCTCGGCCTCCCTCCACCATTTCTGAATGTTGGTTTGGAAATCTGGGTGGTCGAGCCAAAATTGCTCAAATCTAAAGGGTTTCCTTCCTGTTGTAGTTGGAAGGTCTATACAGAGCTGAATGGGCTAGTGGTCCGATCCAGGGATGTCCAAGATGGAGGCCTCCATGCCTGTGCCGTCCATCATGAGGGGGTCAGAGATGAGGAACCGATCAAGCTTGCAAGCTATCTGATGTGTGCCCGTTCTTCGATTTTTCCAAGTATGAATGCCATTAATAGAGTCCAGGTCGATGAGGCCGTGGATATCTATGAAACTGTTGAAATTGCTAGTTTCTTGATCCAATCTTCTTGAGCCACCTCTTTTCTCTTCCAGACTACGGATGATGTTAAAATCACCACCTATGATCCATTTGTTGTGCTGGTGTAAGGCAGCCAAGAATTCTAGGTTCCGAAGGAAGGCTTCTTTTTCCCCTGTTGTGGATGGACCATAGACATTGGTTAAATGTCCCGGTTTATCAGAACCGATGAGTCTGTAGTCCATAGTGATGGACCCTCATGTAGCTATGAAGTTCTCAAGCAGTATTGAATTTGTATTCCAGAGGATGGCTAGTCCCCCTGCTGTACCTGTGGCATCTATCGCAACAGCCGCCCCTTGCTTCCAACAGTAGGGGAGTAATTTGTCTACATCTTCTGAGGCGCATTTTGTTTCCTGCAGAAGGATGATGTCAGGTTTTTCTACCATGATCAGCTCGCGTAGCAATTTGTGCTTGCTACGCCCGTTGAGGCCTCTGATGTTCCAAGAGATAATATTCATGATGATGAGGGGTTGGGGAGGGGAGGAAAGCTATCCGAGATTAGGTGGATTTGCCCTGAGTTAACCATGAAGTGCCCAATTTATTGTATAATCTTGTTGGTGGGCATCCGTCCTCTTCTCTTCTCATCTTTCTGGGTTTTACCAGAGCTTTTGGATTGACTGCTTTGGATTCCCAGCCCTTGATTGGCTCTGGCTGTGGATCCAGCGGAGGAGTTGAGATATACTTTATGCACCTTTCGTAATTGATCTATGGGAATTGTGAAAAGTTTCTGCTGTCTATACGCATGCTCAAGATGTTCCAGATCCACCCTTGCTAGATCGGGCTCTTCTAGCTCCATTTCCGTTTCTCCATGCTCTGCATCCACAAGATTGTGGGTTTCCTGAATCCCGCTTGGTGGGGCAATTTCTGCTTCCTTGCTCAGAGGGTTTTTGTCTTCCCCTTGCTTGGGAGTTTGAGAACCAGTGGTAGGCAGTGGCATGTTTGGCGGGGGATGATCTGTAGGGTTTTCGGGTTGGTCTTGTAATGCTGTGAATCTATTGCTAGTGGATGGATCCTTACTTACCTGGGTTGGTTGTCTTCTGCCTCCTGGTCGCCTTTTTCTTGTGGGTTGAGTGAAGCCGTCCTTGTCTTTATTGCTGTCTGGGTTTCCTTCTTTTTGAGCATTGTTGAGGGGGCATTCTCTAAACAGGTGTCCATGCTCATGACACCTACGACAACGGAATGGGATATGCTCATAATCAATGGTCTGGACCCAGTCCTCATCTTGATATTCCAGAACGATGGAACCGGGAAGCGCTTTAGTTATATTCAAGTAGACGCAGATGCGAGAATAGAAGGTATAACGCCTTTGCTTCGTGGCCTCAGATGATTTGACATATATACCAATGGTGTTACCGATACCCGCCAGAACCTCTTCAATCCAGAACTCTTGTGGAAGGGAGTATAATCTAATCCATACAGGCGCATGAGCAAAGTCTTCCTTTTTGGGGCTGAACTTCTCCGTCCAGAAGCGCAGGAAAAGGCCTACCAAGTTGAAAAAATATGGTCCTCCGTCGAAGATTCGGTTGCGGTCTTCAAGATTGTAGAAGATTATTGTGAAAAAGCCTTTGGATCCTAGTTGCAGTTCATAGTGACCCTTTGGTTTCCACCAGTACTGGATCCAACGGATCAGATCTCGTTCTGAGGGCCAAAGCCCTAAAAACTTTCCCACAAGGGCGTAATCTCTCATAAATTGTTTTTGCTCTTCAATGAGTGGTGAACTAATCACATATTTGGGAGCTTGTGAAGCTTGTGGGATACAATTACCAGGTTTCCATGGAGCGGTAGCTGTGGGGATAGAGGATGCCTTCTCGTGGTCTATCTCCATTTCTCGGTCCTTGGACATGCCTTCTTCCCATATGGTCGAGTATATGTCCGGCGGCGGCTCAAAGGCCGACCGCTTGGTCCTTTCCACATATTTGCTGCCGGTTGTAGATTGACTGTAAGAGCCGCTCGTCGGCACTCCTCCGCTGGGTGGCGGATGCCCCATTGGGGCCATTACTGGATCCCCACACTGCGAAAGGTATGCAGAACCCTAGTTCATGGATCAAAACCTAATCTCTCTCAGGAAAGCTAATAGTTCTATTGGCCACAACAAATTTCTGAAAACATAATAATACAGGAGAAAATTAAAATTTGAAGGACATTCTTTCTAGAATCATATAAGTTGATATGTTCTTCCCTTTTTAAAAAAATTAGGTATAATAGATAACCAACATATCAACAACCCTAGAATTAAAATCGTTATCATTGTTTCATTACAAGTATGCGGGAGAAAATTCCAGTGACTCAAACATTAAAGTTTATTATACAACCCAATCAAGACTTGAAATCAAAGGTGTGTCCAACCTTATGCAAGTCCTGCATTATAGTCTTCCAATAGTGAACATCGTTACAACATTTGATTCATTGGTTAATAGGAATTGGGATGGAACTTTATAAAACACGATAATCTAGGTTGGAATCGAGAGCTTCATTGTTACAACCTGGAACAATAAGTCCTGAGAATTTTGTAAAGGAACTCGAGTACCTTTTGTACGAGAGGATGCCCAGAATTCCAAAGCTTTCAGATGATCCAACCCTATAAAGGGACCAAGAAATTTCAATTAGTAACTACCATTGAATAATAGAAATTCTTATATGGAACACAAAATTTAATTTTCGAGATACATTGATTATAAAGAAACAAAAAACACGAAAGTTTTGGATTGCACTTAACCTGGGGCCACAGTACATGTCGTCTTGCCTCTACACATTCGACGAAGTCATCCACGGGATGGAAGGGAGAAGTGGGCCAAAATCGACCTAATGGGTACCCTCGCAAAAACCAGGGGTCCCATCATTAGGTCGCGATAAATAATTCTTTGAACATAAATACCAGAAGGAAATCAAAAGAAACTTCTAATAATTAAAATGAGCAAGGAAGTGCATAACAAAATGTATTCCATAAATTTATACAGATATAGTTCATAATTAAATCCCTGAGACTTCACTCTTACTACAGTAATAAATTATGAAGTCAGACTACAAGGGTTGCATAGTATGTGTAGACCAAATGCAAAAATAATGTCAGGGTAGAAGCTTTAATATTTCTTTTCGAAAGGAATGCATTGCCCCAAACTATAAATACAGAATTAAATATTATATTCCTAATGTGTTTTATGAGAGTATAAACATAAATTGAATATTGGTGCTGAAGAGAATGAAATGCTCAAAGATTTAACACAGAGTTAATATTTATGCAGAATACCCACATTATATTATATACTGAATGGAAAATGTAGAAAGTCCTTTTAAAAAAATTACAGTCGTAAGAGTTAGCTAGTGTCTTGTTAGAATCCACCGAATAAAATATGCTATATAACATGTATACTCAACGTGGGTTCTACCCTACTAGAATAAATTCTAGAGTAGTACTTCCGCATGGTCTCACAGGGGCTCGATACCAGGTAACAACACATAAGGGTAAGAGTAATCCATAAAACAAATAGCGGGACAATGAAAAATCCCATAAGCAAATGCAAACATGTTAACCCCGCTAAAATTCCTATGAGAGATTGTAGATACTGGAACAAAAGAGGGGTACCAAGAAGGTTCTGAAAGGATTTGGAATAAAACACCAGTGAAGACTACCTACCCAGAAGAGAGAATAGTTCAACGATTTACGAGGAGAATAACAATCATAGGAAAACTATCACTAAAAGTCATAATAAGAATTACAGTACAAAGGGTTTCTTCCACTGTAACGAAAACCCAAGGGTTCCATCCAAATTTTAAAAGTACAGGAGCATCGTGAGCTTACCAGGGCGGTCGGGTAGGGATGCCTGCTCCCACCGAATAAAAATATGTAAGTCATCGGTTTCCCCCTCGCTAAGAAAAACACAGAGTTATTTCAGAAAACTTCACAAATGACAAAAGAGACCCATATAAACCTAAAGAGCTCTTACTATGCAGAGTAAATGATAATGGTACGGAGGCAGGCTCTGGCCATGTGATGGGGCAGAGTTGGCATGACCATATTGGATCTGCGATCAGGTGATAACCATCGAATTTCTCATGCACAGGGCCTCCATTAATGGCTAGTTAAGAGGCTTAACTCATGTCTGACAAGAACCCTTCTTTTCATATTTATAAATGAGAAGTAAAGATGAGTCCCTTCATGACATGACCAACTAGAACCATTTAACTCTAACTTCTATCATTTCAGTTAATACATCGTTCAAGTGAGGGATCGTTCAATTGAGACATCGCAGAGTTAAACACGTTGTTAGGGTTGCGTTTTATTAACCAAAACCTTTATGTGGATGGTGACTGGAAGATCATTACCCAACCAATAATCACAAGGGATTTGTTCGATGATTTTGGCCATGCAAAGTAATTTCAAATACCTTATGTTAAGCCAATAACATTTCACTAAGTGTAACATCCTGCTCTGACGCACTGAGAAAACTTATTATTTGAGGACACTTGCTCGCAAGTGATCTGGACTTGTATGATGTTAGACCATTTATACTTGAGTATGATGTGATTGACAGACGACATGATGTGTTACTATTTGATGTAGACAGGTGCCATTGACTCAGTTTTATTGAGTGTGTAGGGTTTTTGACCTTGAGGATGCAGAGACATCGGTAGAACCCCCTTGGACTCTGAACTGAGTCAGGGAGTGTGCTTTTGGGTTGATTTATTTACTGTGATATTTCATTGATTTGATGATTTGATGTTGACATTTCTGACATGATTGTTGATGATGCAGGCTGACGATAACTTGCTGACTAGACTCACATATGGGGTAAAGGGGCCACACACGAGTTCCAGAGAGTTTGAGGGAGAGGGGTGGACAACAGCCCTGCCACCGCCTACTAGCACTCCCATCGTGGCTCAAACTGTAGGTTAACGATTACCTAGTTCGAGAGGATCCACGATGCCGTGAGGGTAGACTCCGACAGTCGCTCACGATGATTCTAAGGGGTGCACAATAAGGTGGGGGCCTTATTCCTTAGAACCCTTAGTCTCCCACAAGTTCACCTGGCGGAGTGTTGACTCCAGGGGTTATAGATGTCTACCAATCAGTCCCGTTGGTGAGTGGCACCCTTGGAGCACGTGGTGCATCCTGAAGGGCACGTCGCACAAAAGAAACACAAGAAGCGAGTGGCACCCTTGGAGCACGTGGTGCATCCTGAAGGGCACGTCGCATTGATGTGGATGAAAGAAAAAAACCTAATTATCCCTAAGACAGTAACGCCTTAATAAATTCTTAAAACGACACCCCTAAACTAATCGTCGTCCAGTTCAAATTCTAAACCTAAG
>ML794156.1:185789-196073 GCA_009831015.1 Picea engelmannii
AGGAGAAACCAGTTCAGCCAACCGTATATAGCAAGTAGCAAAAATTTTCTAACAGTTCTATAGAAATCTAGACTGTTTAACTACCATGAGAGCCACTAGAGCTAAAGTAAGGGACAAGCATGGTATAATCTGGAACATAATCGGGCAAGAGGCCAGGCCAGGGTTCCTCGATGACAGGTGTCCCGCTGGCAGTCCACTGCATGTCCGTGGCGTTGTGGCTCTTGTCTCCGTGCACCTGGATGCTAAAGTCCCTCGTCTCTGTTGCCGCTGCTGAAACTGCAATGTCGTCCCCTCCTTCATTGCTTGCCATAGGTTCCTTCCGAGCGAGAGCCACCATGGCCCCTGGATTACCTACCTGCCCGTCGGACTGCATGCTTTCTTCTGTGGTAGCGTGTTGAAGACTGCTCGTATGACCACTGGACTTCTTGGAAGCATCTCGAGAATCCTCAGGAGTGGCTGGAGGGGGAGTGGCTAGAAGCTGGAGGAGGACAGAGAGGCGTCCCTCCATCTGTTGGACCCAGAATTGGAGATCATTTACCCCCTCCCGGAGCTCGAAAACTAAATCATGGAGAATGGAGGAGTGTTCACGCGATAGAGTGGTAGAGGGCGTCTTTAGATTGTGGCGAGGTCGACCATGGCGCGGCGCCGGGGGAGAGGAGGAAAGCTTGACGAGGGGAGAGTGCCATTCCGGTGTCCAGGATGTGTCAACAACAACTAGACTATCAAGACCTGGAGTGGAAGAACCAGAGGGCGAGGAGGAAGTGCGGGGGCATCGTGGGTGCCATGGAGAGCCCCGACGTGGACGCATGCGTTGACGAGGAATGGCGAGAATTGGCGTCTGCAGAAGGTCTGCAGAGCCAAGATGGATGAAGAAAATTGCCCGAAATAACATGAAAATCACAGAGCTGGAATCGAAATCGCACAACCAGACGATGTTGCTGAATGAGTTCTGCATAGCACTATGCATATGGGTGGTCGAGGGGGATGGGATTAATGCCCCTCCCATCAGCTTTGAATGCTAGTTAAAGCCTGGGGGTGGTGGCTGCGTTGGGCACGAGCCGAGCACATGGCCCCGTGCTCCGCTGGCCTCCCCCTTCACCCGTCACCTGCCAAGTGGCCCGCAATACCACCCCATCCGGGGGCGAATCGACTGTAGCTGCCTTGCGGATGCAATGTTGAAGAGTAGGGTGCTCCGGTTTCTGCGCAGAGATGCATAGGAGATCCGGTCCCGTCCAGGTAGTTCCTATGTTGGCGAGCTCGTCTACAACTTGGTTGGCCTGCCTTCGAACATGGGACGGGATGATTGCCTGTGTTGGCATTATTAAGCTGGAAAGCAGTTGTATACCATGGGAGAGCCTCCAACTTGGCGTGACTTTGTCCAGGTTTTCTCCCTTTAGGATGCGCTGTAAAATATTGATGATGATCTATGAATCTCCTTCAACCACTAGATTATGAAATCCATGTTCAGTTGCAAGGTGCAGACCTCGTATTAATCCCCAGAGCTTTGCTGCGTTATTTGTTGAGTGCCCCAAGGAGCCTGCGGCGATTAAGAGAATGTGTCCAAGGTGTTCACGGAGAACTGCTCCATACCCCGCCGCTCCTGGATTGCCTTTTGAGGCACCATCGAAGTTAAGTTTTATGAAGGGGGAAGGTGGGGGGGACCAAGACGAGGGACTCAGGGATTGGAGGGGGGGAGGAGAAGGGGAAGAAAGGGGGAAAAAGGGGAGGGGTTGCCACTGTTGGAGGATTATAAGTTCAGAAGGGGTGTTTCCCCCCGTGTCATCAGTCCAATGCTGGAGAGAGATGGTTTCCAGAACATGGTTATGACAATGGTGCCAGCAAGATTGCCAAGGTTGTGAAAGATTTTGAAAGACCCTTCGGTTCCGCTCTTTCCAAACTTGCCAAAGGATGAAGCCTGGGAGGAGTTGCCAGATCCTATTAAGGAGGGGGGAGTGAAACGCATGATCTCTCCATTCTGCGATGGTATCAATAATGCTTTCTCTTTGCCGATCTGTTGTGCGCATGATAATGGCCACTTGATCCCAGAGTTGGGCTGTGTAGGGACACGAGTTCAGGAGATGATTCATAGTCTCTTCTGCACTTTCACATAATAGGTAGATGGAGGGTCCTATGAAACCTCTCTTTGAGAGATTGTCCCAAGTTAGGATGCTGGAGTGGGTGATAAGCCATAGAAAAATAGTGACTTTTGGCCAATGCTGAAGACTCCAAATTTTGCGCCAGAGTTCGTTGGTAGGAGGGGATTTTGACTGGGTCAGGAGTTGGTAGGCCTCCTGCATGCTGAATGTACCTTTGGGGCGATGGCCCCATCGAAGAATGTCCTCTCCTTCTAGCTTGAGAATTTTCCGCTTGGACATCTCCTCCTGCTAGGGTTCCACATCCACCCTTGCGTCCAGATCTATGTGCTCTTTGTCCAGGTGCCACTTGCACCACTTGTCCTCGGGAGAATTGTCCTACCAGTAGTTAGCCACTCTTGTCAGACCTTCCAGAGTAGCGCTTGGAAATATTGCTTCCGCCCAACTTGTTTTGGCTAAAATGGGCCATTGCTGCCAGGAGTCCTGCCAGAAGAGAGCCGTTTCCCCATTCCGAATTTCCCAGAAAGTATTTTGGGTGACTACTTGTTTGTTCTTCTTGGCCACCGTCCAGATCAAAGATCCAGGTCCTTCCCCGTCCCACCTTATTAAATTTTCCTCTGTTGAGTGAGGCGTATATTTTTTCCACCAGAATCTGGCCCAGAGGTCCTGAGGTTTCTTAAGCCACCGCCACCAAATTTTTGCTGTGAGAACTTTGTTCATAATAAGGGGGTCACGCAGTCCCAGGCCTCCTTGTGCTTTGGGCTTACATAGTTTATCCCAACTGACCAGAGCGATCTTCTTCCCAGTATTGAAGCCTTTCCAGAGAAAATCCCTTTGGAGGTTTCTAATGGTTGAGAGGACATGTCTTGGAGCTGCCATCGCCGAGAATGAGTAGATCGATAGGGCTTGAAGGACGCTTCGGAGGAGGAATAGGCGGCTGGGAAGATTTAGAATTCTGAGGGTCCAGGAAGAGAGCCTTTTGGCGAAGGAGGAGAGAAGATGCTCCCACGAGGAGTTATGAAGAGGATTGTCTATCAGGGGAATGCCCAGATATTTGGACGGAAGGGAGCTTCTGCTGAAACCTAGGATTTCAGTGATGTGGCGTTGGATTGGGGGGGGCATGTTGAAGAAGAAGATTTGGGACTTTTCCTTGTTGCATTCCAGTCCTGAAGCAGCGACAAAGGCTTGGAGAATGTCGAGAAGGGCATTGGCCTCACGAACCGTGGGGGTGCCCATTAGGAGCGAATCATCCACAAATTGACTATGCGAGATGGGAGGAGAGATGCCATGCAAGGGTAAGCCTTTTAAACGATTTCCTGCGATTGCAGCTTGGATAGAGCGGCCAAGGCCCTCAGCCATGATGATGAAGAGGAAGGGGGAAAGTGGATCGCCTTGCCTGATACCTCTTGAAGGAGAAAAAGTCCGGGAAGGGAAGCCATTGACCAAAATGGAAAAGAAAGCTGAAGAAGTTAAGTTCATGATCCAGGTGACCCATCTTTGGTCAAAACCGAAAGCTATGAGCATGGCCCGCATATAATCCCAGTTCAGCTTATCGAAGGCTTTGGAGATGTCCAGTTTAAGAAGCATACCTGGAGTTTTGGTTTTCTACAGAGAGTGGATCACTTAGTGGGCTAGGATGACGCTGTCCATTATTTGCCTGCCTTCAACATATCCTGATTGTTCTGGGGAGATGATAGTCGGTAAGATGGGCTTGAGTCTACTGGCTATGATCTTCGTTAGGAGTTTATAAATTATGTTGTAGAGTGCTATAGGTCTGTACTGCTGAGGATGCTGCGCCTGACCCTCTTTGGGAATGAGAGCCAAAAAAGTTGAGTTCAGAGCTTTTAGAATCTGTCCGGAGGCTCGGGAGTCCTCCAGTATCTCCCATACCTTGTGCCTGATCATTGGCCAACAGTGATGGAAGAAGTCACTGGTAAAGCCATCTGGTCCTGGAGCTTTGCATTTGGGTGTTTCCTGAAGTGCTTGATCTACTTCCTCAAGTGAGATAGGTCGTAGTAAGGCCAGGTTCTGTTCCCTCATGACTAGGGAGGGCACATGCTGGGTTACTTTGGCGATGGCTTCATGCCTGTCATGGATAGGTTTGGTGAGGAGGTTTTGATAATATCCCACTAGAGCTGCTTCCATGTCCTCATGTGAATGAAGGGGCTCCCCATTGGCGGAGATCAGGCTTGTGATTCTATTAGTAAGCCGTCTTTGAATAGTTGTTCTGTGGAAGAACTTGGTGTTACGGTCTCCCTCCTTGAGCCACCAGATGCGTGACTTTTGCTTCCAGAGAATCTCTTCTTGTTTATTTTTGGCTGCTAATTGTTGGGTGACAACTTTTTCCTGTTCCTTTAAATCAGAGGTAAGCCCCTGGATTCTAATTTTCTCCTGGATTTCTCTCATGCGGTTTGCTAAATGTTTTTGGGATGCAAAAATATCCCCAAAGGTATTCTTATTCCAGATTCTGAGTGTCTGTTTTAGATTTTTTAATCTTTGTTGGAATCTGTACATTTTGGATCCTTGGGTTATCTCGGCCTCCATCCACCATTTCTGAATGTTGGTTTGGAAATCTGGGTGGTCGAGCCAAAATTGCTCAAATCTAAAGGGTTTCCTTCCTGTTGCAGTTGGAAGGTCTATCCAGAGCTGAATGGGCTAGTGGTCCGATCCAGGGATGTCCAAGATGGAGGCCTCCATGCCTGTGTCATCCATCATGAGGGGGTCCGAGATGAGGAACTGGTCAAGATTGAAAGCTATCTGATGTGTGTCCGTTCTTCGATTTGTCCAAGTATGAATGCCATTAATAGAGTCCAGGTCGATGAGGCCGTGGATATCTATGAAACTGTTGAAATTGCTAGTTTCTTGATCCAATCTTCTTGAGCCACCTCTTTTCTCTTCCAGACTGCGGATGATGTTAAAATCACCACCTATGATCCATTTGTTGTGCTGGTGTAAGGCGGCCAGGAATTCTAGGTTCCGAAGGAAGGATTCTTTTTCCCCTGTTGTGGCTGGACCATAGACATTGGTTAAATGTCCCGGTTTATCAGAACCGATGAGTCTGTAGTCCATAGTGATGGACCCTCGTGTAGCTATGAAGTTCTCAAGCAGTATTGAATTTGTATTCCAGAGGATGGCTAGTCCCCCTGCTGTACCTGTGGCATCTATCGCAACAGCTGCCCCTTGCTTCCAACAGTAGGGGAGTAATTTGTCTACATCTTCTGAGGCGCATTTTGTTTCCTGCAGAAGGATGATGTCAGGTTTTTCTACCATGATCAGCTCGCGTAGCAATTTGTGCTTGCTACGCCCGTTGAGGCCTCTGATGTTCCAAGAGATAATCTTCATGATGATGAGGGGTTGGGGAGGGGAGGAAAGCTATCTGAGATTAGGTGGATTTGCCCTGAGTTAACCATGAAGTGCCCAATTTCTTGTATAAGCTTGTTGGTGGACTTCCGTCCTCTTCTCTTCTCATCTTTCTGGGTTTTACCAGAGCTTTTGGATTGACTGCTTTGGATTCCCAGCCCTTGATTGGCTCTGGCTGTGGATCCAATGGAGGAGTTGATATATACTTTATGCACCTTTCGTAATTGATCTATGGGAATTGTGAAAATTTTCTATTGTCTATACGCATGCTCAAGATGTTCCAGATCCACCCCTGCTAGATCGGGCTCTTCTAGCTCCATTTCCATTTCTCCGTGCTCTGCATCCACAGGATTGTGGGTTTCCTCAATCCCGCTTGGTGGGGCAATTTCTGCTTCCTTGCTCAGAGGGTTTTTGTCTTCCCCTTGCTTGGGAGTTTGAGAACCAGTGGTCGGCGGTGGCATGTTTGGTGGGGGATGATCTGTAGGGTTTTCAGGCTGGTCTTGTAATGCTGTGACTCTATTGCTAGTGGATGGATCCTTACTTACCTGGGCTGGTTGTCTTCTGCCTCCCGGTCGCCTTTTTCCTATGGGTTGAGTGAATCCGTCCTTGTCTTTATTGCTGTCTAGGATTCCTTTTTTTTTAGCATTGTTGAGGGGGCATTCTCTAAACAGGTGTCCATGCTCATGACACCTACGACAACGGAATGGGATATGCTCATAATCAATGGTCTGTACCCAGTACTCATCTTGATATTCCAGAACGATGGAACCGGGAAGCGCTTTAGTTATATTCAAGTAGACGCAGATGCGAGCATAGAAGGTATAACGCCTTTGCTTCGTGGCCTCAGACGATTTGACATATATACCAATGGTGTTACCGATACCCGCCAGAACCTCTTCAAGCCAGAAATCTTGTGGAAGGGAGTATAATCTGATCCATACAGGCGCATGAGCAAATTCTTCCTTTTTGGGGCTGAACTTCTCCGTCCAGAAGCGCAGGAAAAGGCCTACCGAGTTGAAAAAATATGGTCCTCCGTCGAAGATTTGGTTGCGGTCTTCAAGATTGTAGAAGATTATTGTGAAAAAGCCTTTGGATCCTAGTTGCAGTTCATAGTGACCCTTTGGTTTCCACTAGTACTGGATCCAACGGATCAGATCTCATTCTGAGGGCCAAAGCCCTAAAAACTTTCCCACAAGGGCGTAATCTCTCATAAATTGTTTTTTCTCTTCAATGCGTGGTGAACTAATCACATATTTGGGAGCTTGTGGAGCTTATGGGATACAATTACCAGGTTTCCATGGAGCGGTAGATGTGGGGATAGAGGCTGCCTTCTCCTGGTCTATCTCCATTTCTCAGTCCTTGGACGTGCCTTCTTCCCATATGGTCGAGTATATGTCCGGCGGTGGCTCAAAGGCCAACCGCTTGGTCCTTTCCGCATCTTTGCTGCCGGTTGTAGCTTGACTGTAAGAGCCACTCGTCGGCCCTCCTTCGCTGGGTGGCGGATGCCCCATTGGGGCCATTGCTGGATCCCCGCACCGCGAAAGGTCTGCAGAACCCTAGTTCGTGGATCAAAACCTAATCTCGCTCAGGAAAGCTAATAGTTCTATTGGCCACAACAAATTTCTGAAAACATAATAATACAGGAGAAAATTAAAATTTGAAGGACATTCTTTCTAGAATCATATAAGTTGATATGTTCTTCCCTTTTTAAAAAATTTAGGTATAATAGATAACCAACATATCAACAAGCCTAGAATTAAAATCGTTATCATTGTTTCATTACAAGTATGCAGGAGAAAAATCTAGTGACTCAAACATTAAAGTTTATTATACAACCCAATCAAGACTTGAAATCAAAGGTGTGTCCAACCTTATGCAAGTCCTGCATTATAGTCTTCCAATAGTGAACATCGTTACAACATTCGATTCATTGGTTAATAGGAATTGGGATGGAACTTTATAAAACACGATAATCTAGGTTGGAATCGAGAGCTTCATTGTTATAACCTAGAACAATAAGTCATGAGAATTTTGTAAAGGAACTCGAGTACCTTTTGTACGAGAGGATGCCCATAATTCCAAAGCTTTCAGATGATCCAACCCTATAAAGGGACTAAGAAATTTCAATTAGTAACTACCATTGAATAATAGAAATTCTTATATGGAACACAAAATTTAATTTCCGAGATACATTGATTATAAAGAAACAAAAAACACGAAAGTTTTGGATTGCACTTAACCTGGGGCCACAGTACATGTCGTCTTGCCTCTACACATTCGACGAAGTCATCCACGGGCTGGAAGGGAGAAGTGGGCCAAAATCGACCTAATGGGTACCCTCGCAAAAACCAGGGGTCCCATCATTAGGTCGCGATAAATAATTCTTTGAACATAAATACCAGAAGGAAATCAAAAGAAACTTCTAATAATTAAAATGAGCAAGGAAGTGCATAACAAAATGTATTCCATAAATTTATACAGATATAGTTCATAATTAAATCCCTGAGACTTCACTCTTACTACAGTAATAAATTATGAAGTCAGACTACAAGGGTTGCATAGTATGTGTAGACCAAATGCAAAAATAATGTCAGGGTAGAAGCTTTAATATTTCTTTTCGAAAGGAATGCATTGCCCCAAACTATAAATACAGAATTAAATATTATATTCCTAATGTGTTTTATGAGAGTATAAACATAAATTGAATATTGGTGCTGAAGAGAATGAAATGCTCAAAGATTTAACACAGAGTTAATATTTATGCAGAATACCCACATTATATTATATACTGAATGGAAAATGTAGAAAGTCCTTTTAAAAAAATTACAGTCGTAAGAGTTAGCTAGTGTCTTGTTAGAATCCACCGAATAAAATATGCTATATAACATGTATACTCAACGTGGGTTCTACCCTACTAGAATAAATTCTAGAGTAGTACTTCCGCATGGTCTCACAGGGGCTCGATACCAGGTAACAACACATAAGGGTAAGAGTAATCCATAAAACAAATAGCGGGACAATGAAAAATCCCATAAGCAAATGCAAACATGTTAACCCCGCTAAAATTCCTATGAGAGATTGTAGATACTGGAACAAAAGAGGGGTACCAAGAAGGTTCTGAAAGGATTTGGAATAAAACACCAGTGAAGACTACCTACCCAGAAGAGAGAATAGTTCAACGATTTACGAGGAGAATAACAATCATAGGAAAACTATCACTAAAAGTCATAATAAGAATTACAGTACAAAGGGTTTCTTCCACTGTAACGAAAACCCAAGGGTTCCATCCAAATTTTAAAAGTACAGGAGCATCGTGAGCTTACCAGGGCGGTCGGGTAGGGATGCCTGCTCCCACCGAATAAAAATATGTAAGTCATCGGTTTCCCCCTCGCTAAGAAAAACACAGAGTTATTTCAGAAAACTTCACAAATGACAAAAGAGACCCATATAAACCTAAAGAGCTCTTACTATGCAGAGTAAATGATAATGGTACGGAGGCAGGCTCTGGCCATGTGATGGGGCAGAGTTGGCATGACCATATTGGATCTGCGATCAGGTGATAACCATCGAATTTCTCATGCACAGGGCCTCCATTAATGGCTAGTTAAGAGGCTTAACTCATGTCTGACAAGAACCCTTCTTTTCATATTTATAAATGAGAAGTAAAGATGAGTCCCTTCATGACATGACCAACTAGAACCATTTAACTCTAACTTCTATCATTTCAGTTAATACATCGTTCAAGTGAGGGATCGTTCAATTGAGACATCGCAGAGTTAAACACGTTGTTAGGGTTGCGTTTTATTAACCAAAACCTTTATGTGGATGGTGACTGGAAGATCATTACCCAACCAATAATCACAAGGGATTTGTTCGATGATTTTGGCCATGCAAAGTAATTTCAAATACCTTATGTTAAGCCAATAACATTTCACTAAGTGTAACATCCTGCTCTGACGCACTGAGAAAACTTATTATTTGAGGACACTTGCTCGCAAGTGATCTGGACTTGTATGATGTTAGACCATTTATACTTGAGTATGATGTGATTGACAGACGACATGATGTGTTACTATTTGATGTAGACAGGTGCCATTGACTCAGTTTTATTGAGTGTGTAGGGTTTTTGACCTTGAGGATGCAGAGACATCGGTAGAACCCCCTTGGACTCTGAACTGAGTCAGGGAGTGTGCTTTTGGGTTGATTTATTTACTGTGATATTTCATTGATTTGATGATTTGATGTTGACATTTCTGACATGATTGTTGATGATGCAGGCTGACGATAACTTGCTGACTAGACTCACATATGGGGTAAAGGGGCCACACACGAGTTCCAGAGAGTTTGAGGGAGAGGGGTGGACAACAGCCCTGCCACCGCCTACTAGCACTCCCATCGTGGCTCAAACTGTAGGTTAACGATTACCTAGTTCGAGAGGATCCACGATGCCGTGAGGGTAGACTCCGACAGTCGCTCACGATGATTCTAAGGGGTGCACAATAAGGTGGGGGCCTTATTCCTTAGAACCCTTAGTCTCCCACAAGTTCACCTGGCGGAGTGTTGACTCCAGGGGTTATAGATGTCTACCAATCAGTCCCGTTGGTGAGTGGCACCCTTGGAGCACGTGGTGCATCCTGAAGGGCACGTCGCACAAAAGAAACACAAGAAGCGAGTGGCACCCTTGGAGCACGTGGTGCATCCTGAAGGGCACGTCGCATTGATGTGGATGAAAGAAAAAAACCTAATTATCCCTAAGACAGTAACGCCTTAATAAATTCTTAAAACGACACCCCTAAACTAATCGTCGTCCAGTTCAAATTCTAAACCTAAG
>ML794157.1:0-18453 GCA_009831015.1 Picea engelmannii
ATCTCCCACTGTAACTAGGTTTATCACAGTCCCGAGCCAAACCCTTGACCACAAAGGCGTCCCCCTGAAGCCAACAAAGATCTGATACCAAATGTAGAGTTTAACCTTGTACAATATTTTACTGCAAATAGATTTTCAATAAAAGAACCGAAAGGATACAATGACAAGTACACACATTACACAAAGATTTTTCCCTTGGAAACCCAAACCGGGAAACCAACATATTCTATATTCATTCATAGTGATACATTGTTTACAATACAATATACATATAGGAGCCAACGACATCCAAAACCCTAACCCAATGACCTGGATTAGTGAACAACCCTATTACCTTAACCGAAAATGGAAAAACATCGACAAAACCATGTGCCAAAAAACTTCCCAACCATGGACACAAAAATTGAGGCGACATGAAAAACAAGGCAAATGTGACACGTTTCTCGAGGAAAAAAAATTTCTCGGGGGCACTGCCCCCCCTCAAACCCCCCTGCACTTCCGACGCAACATAGCAGACACTACATCTAATCGTGCAAAGAATATAACACATACCCAACACACACAACCTGCTTTTATAGGCACACATACCACAAATCCAGCATAAACACAACCCAATAATGGCTTCCATCAAGCACAACATGTCTGGTTCTCTTTCCAACACTCAACTCCCGTCTTGTTGCCCAAAAAAATAACATGTAAAAACTCTCTTATTTTTCCATACGAATTTCCATTTTTCCTAAGCAAAAGCAAGCAAGATGACTCTCGACTCCCCAATGTTGATTGTACTTCAGTCCCATGCTCTCAATAACCAAGGGATGTGACTTCTCACACCCACCCTCTTACATGTATTCAATGATCAATCTCTCATACACTCAAGGGGAAAAATAAAAGGTAAAGATACATTAACTTAGGATAATAACATGGGTTTCCCCTTGGATCCTCGTTTAGCCCCCTCTCTTGTGGAATCATATCCCCCTCATCATTATCATCCCTCTCATATTGCAACCAGTGATTATTATTTCATTAATTATTTCAACGTACCATTTACATAGTTTGGCCCTCATCCATATTAATCAATATGGGCTCTTTGCTCCAAAATATCGACTCACCAGCCTAAATCACATTTATATAATTACATTATAATTTGCAGGGACTAAAACTGGGGACGTTGCAATTTTGTTTTGTCCTCAATGCACACCACCCTACATGTGTACACACATTCTACAATGTTAGGCTCTCTGGCCTTTAATCAACATATAAGCTCGCTGGCCTAATATCACACATGCATTCGAGCCCAAACATATATACATAGGTACTACGGCCCCAAAACCATAGACACATAAGCACTCTGGCCTGAAAACATACATAATGATATTACAATTTATAATTCTTGCAGCAATTCCAACCGACAATCTCTCTTTCCCATCGGTTTGCACAGCCCAAGGAAGTGTACCCCTTTATCTGCACTGCAGTCCCTCAAGTTGTACCACTTCCCTTCAGGGCTCCAACATAGATCGTCTGGGAAGTTTTGGAGATCATGTGGCTCCAGGAATCCCAGTTTCAACCACTTTCACAATTTGTTGATTCCCACAACAATTCCAACCAGCGGACTCTCTTTCCCACAACCTACACAACCCAAGGAAGTGTACCCCCTTCTTTGCACTGCATTCCCTCAGGTTGTATGTTAAGCCCTAGACAAAGCCACATGTTAAGTATTAAACCCCTTATCAGGCCCTAGAGATTGAATTATTACATTTCTAGTGTTATATTAGTAGTTCGGCTAAAACCCTTCATTGTACCCTTTCATTATAAGTATACCCTTTGTCTCCTATATATATCCAAGGAGACATGGTCTTATAATCATCGTATCTCATCTTGTACATTGAATATATTGTAAAAGGAGGTTTCCCCCTAGAAGTGGATTGGTATTCATTGATTTTTTTATCATTCTCAAGGCGTTGGGTCATAACATTTGGTACCAGAGCATTGATCCCAGAGTTTTGTTGCTTCAAGTGAGTCATCTTGGTATTTTCACTATACTTTTTTTTTTCTAGGATGATTTAGATGGTGAAATTTGGAGGTTACTTGGGAGACATATCCAAGTACGTCTGGTAAAAATTTCAGGTTCTCGTTTGTTATACTTTTGGAGATATGGCTTATGTAAGATAGGGTTTTTTACTCATCCTAAAATTTGTTTTAAACAAGTCATTTTGGTATTTGTGCTATAACTTTTTATTAGCGAAGGTTCATATGGTGAAATTTTAAGGAGTTTAAAAAATCATATAAGAGTACTACAAGTCGAAATTTCAGACTCAGAAGGGTTCAAAGTTCAAAGATATATCAGGACAAAGGTCAGTCATCCATATATACTCCAAATTAAGGGTTCAAAAGGTACATAACTTACAATTGACATAACTTTTGATAGGAAGATCTATTTTTGATGATTGAAAGTTTGCGATAAAGAGGAAAAAGGGGAGAATCATTATTTTCTCACTTGGAAAAGGGTTCTACAAGAAATAATATCAGTACTCCTCATAAAAATCAAACACGACATTCAAAGAAAGTGAAGACTTAGAAAATAGGCTAACCCAATTAAAGAACCAAGTTGATGAAATGAGTGCTAGTATGTTGAAACCAATGGATTTATCACATTATCGGGAATACCTTAAAAAGGAATTAGAAAATAAGATGGAAAAGAAGATGGATGAAAATCGGGAGCATATGGAAAAGAAGATGTTAGAATTGAAAATTTCCATGTCTTTCATGAGCTTACATGCTTTAGATGACAGACTCCCTATAGGAGATATCAAAATGAAAGGCAATCATGAAAATAAGGAGAACAATGTTGTTAATACTCGATCACATATGGGGAGTATCTTGTCACATTTGGAGAGCACAAATACTGAATCTCTGAATCATGATTATTCATTACTCCAAGATCCACATCATCAAGGCTTCAAGTCGACACCAAGGAACTACTTCATTCCGAATATCGATGTGAGGAAGTTTGATGGTAAAGAAGTTGGATCTTCATTCGGGATATCATCAAATCAAAATGAGGTAGGAAGACATTCCCAAAACATCTTTTAGAACATATGAAGTTCATAAGGAGTTTTTGGTTATGCCTTTTGGACTTACTAATGCACCTTTAACATTTCAAATCTTGATGAATTCTATTTTCAAGCCCTTCCTTGAAAAATTGTGTTAGTATTCTTTGATGACAAACTAATCTACAACAAATCTTGGGAAGACCATGTAACAACTTTATGCAAAGCCTTCCAAGTGTGCCTTTGGGGTTCAAGAAGTGGAATATTTGGGTCATATTGTATCCCATGAAGGTGTAAAAGTGGACCCTAACAAAATTAAAGCTATGAGGGAATGGCAAGTTCCCAAAACCTTGAAGAAACTAGAGCATTCTTAGAATTGACAGGCTATTACCGCAAGTTTGTCAATAACTATGGTCAAATAGCAGAACTTTTAACAACATTATTAAAAAAGGAAGCATTTTCTTGGACTCGAGCAACAACCAAAGCTTTTGAAAAAATTAAGGAGGCTATGTGTACAACTATTGTCTTGGTCACACTTGACTTCACAAAAAATATTTATTATGGAGTGTCAGGCCTCAAGCCATGGCATTGGTGCAATTTTAATGCAAGAAGAAAGGCCCCTTGTCTTTGAAATCAACCAAATTAAAGGAAAAATCTTACTCAAACCCATTTATGAAAAAAAAATGTCGGTCAGACTACATGCAGTTAAGAAATGGCACCCTTACCTAATAGGAAGATACTTCAAAGTAAAAGAAGATCGTGATAGTTTGAAGTACTTCTTGAAGCAACAATTATCTTTGGAAGAGCAACAAAAATGGGTTACAAAGATGCTAGGTTATGACTTTGAAATTAGCTACAAAAAAGGAAAACATAATGTTGTGGTAGATGCCCTTTCAAGGAAAGAAGAATAAACAAAAGGCTCACCATGTGTTATTTATATTCTGCAATCTGATTGGGTGGAAGAAGCAAGGATAAAATGGAAGCAAGGTCAAGAGGTATACAAGATCATTAAACAATTGCAAGAGGACCCTAGTTCACTAGATAATTTTTTATGGAAGAATAATTTTCTATGGTATCATGATCACCTATATTTATGTAAGAATTCCCAACTCAAAATTTTCCTTTTGGAATTGCACACTTCTCCTATAGGAGGACATTCAGGATTCTTGAAAACATACAACAAGATCAAGAAGGATTCTTTCTGGAACTTCTTAAAAATGATGTTCAAAAGTTTGTGTCTGAATGTGTGGTTTGCCAACAAAATAAGGGAGAGATAATCAAGACGCCAGGTCTCCTACAACCATTAGCTACACCGAGCCAATGTTGGGAAGAAGTTTCAATTGATTATATTACTGGTTTACCCAAATCTAAAGAAAATACTATCGTCATGGTAGTAGTGGATCGATTGACAAAGTATGCCCATTTTTTCTCTCTTTATCATCCCTTTAAAGAAAGTACAATAGGCACAACATTCATGGAAACAATTCAAAAGCTACATGGAGCCCCCAAGATTATTGTAAGTGACAGAGATCCAATTTTCACTAAAAAAATTTGGACTGAATTTTTTTCTTGTTTGGGTACTCAATTGGCTCACGGCTCAAATTTCCATCCTCAATCTGATGGGAAAACTAAAATTGCGAATACATGTCTAGAAGGGTATCTTTATTTCTTTGCATCTGTTAAACAAACACAATGGCACAATGGTGGTATACCACATCTTTCCATACCTCATCAAATATGTCCCCATTTCTAACACTTTATGGATATCATCCTCCATCCATCACATCGCACTTGAAAGGAACTACAAAGGTTCAAGCAGTGGAGGACCACATAGGGCATCAATAATAGGTTCTCAAACTATTGAAGGACAACTTGGTTATGACATAAAACAGGATGAAACAACAAGCATGTAAAAAATCATTGTAAAGGGGAATTTGAAGTGGGGGATTGGGTATTTCTGAGGATACAACCATATAAACATATGTCACTTAAGCAAGAAAAGAAGAACAATAAATTATCACCCAAATATTATGGCCTCTGTAAAGTTTTGCAAAGGATTGGAAGTATGGCTTACAAATTGGAGTTGTCTCCATCTTCACATATACATCCAGTCTTCCATGTTTCTTGATTAAAGAAGGTAATCGATAGCAAGATCCCAGTCCAAACTATTTTACCAAAGATTAATGAAGAATGGAAAGTCATACTAGAACCAAAAACAATCCCTAAAAGAAGGATTACGCAGATGAGAATCAAACACTTACTGAGTACCTCATCAAATGGAAGAACCTACCAGTGGAAGAGACAACATGGGAAGATGAGTTCTTCATGCAAAAACACCCACAATCGAGGACAACACTTGTTTGAAGGGGAGGGGTATGTTTATCCCTAGAAAAAGCCCCATGTTAAGTATAAAACCTCTTATCAGGCCCTAGATATTGAATTATTACATTTCTAGTGTTATATTAGTAGGTCGGCTAGAACCCTTCATTGTACCCTTTCATTATAACTGTATTCTTTGTCTCCTATACATATACCAAGGAGACCTAGTCTTAGGATCACCTTATCTCTTCTTGTACATAGAATATATTGTAGAAGGAGGCTACCCCCTTGAAGTGGATTGTTATTCATTGATTTTTTTTATCATTATCAAGGCAATAGATAATAACACAATGCATATCAACAAATTTAGCCCGTTCATAGTGAATCCAAAATGGAAAAAATCCCTGGGGAAAAGGGCAAGGTGACCAATCAAATGTTGGGGATGTAAAGAATATCATTTGTAAAAAGGTTTTCCTCATAAGGGAGACATAATTGGAACTTTCAACAACATATATGAGGCCGATACAATGGAATATGTGGGTAGAAACATCCCAAGAATATATGTAGCCCTAGAAAATTGACAAGTAGACCATTAGCAAACATGATTAAGGTTGAAGGTAAGCTTGCAAATTAGCCTATTGCCATTTTAAATGATTCGAGAGCAAGTTATATTTATACTACTCCTAATTTGGTTGAAATATTTCAATTGAAAATAAATAAACATGAGAAGTCATGGTTGGTTCGATTAACTATTTGAGCCAAAAGGAAAATTAATGAGATTATTAAAGGTTGTCCATTAGATATGAATGACATCAACATGATTGTGGATATGAACATCATACCTCTTGGCTCATATGATGTCCTCATTTGAATGGATTGGTTTTATGTGCACCATGTTGTTCTATATTTCCATAACAAGACTTTTGCTTGTCTTAATGAAGAAGGACAGCAGAGGTTAGTGAAAGGAATTTCCAGACCTATATCTATAAGGAAGATATCATCCTTATAGTCGAAGAGATGCTTTAAGAAAGGATATCAATTGTATGAAACTCACGTGGAAGAGTCAACCAAGTGAAAATCCCAAGTCTTGAAGAATTTCCAGTGTTACAAGAGTTTGCACATGTGTTTGAAGAGATACCGAGATTACTACCAAAAAGAGATATAGATTTCTCTATTGATTTAATGCCTGGAGTTGTACCAATATCAAAGACTCCATATAGAATGAGTACACCAGAATTGAAGGAGCTGTAAATTTTTTTAGAAGAATTGTTAAAGAAGGGGTATGTACGCCCAAGTATATCACCTTAGGGATCACCAGTTATCTTTGTGAAAAAGAAAGATGTAACATTGAGACTATGCATTGATTTACATAACTAAACAAAGTTGTTGCGAGGAAGAAACATCCTCTACCCAAAATTGATGACTTGTTTGATTGGGTAAGAAGAGCAAAGATCTTCTCAAATATAGATATGAGATCATGATACCATCGAGTAAGGATAAAGGATGAAGACATCAACAAGACAACTTTCAGAACTAGGTATGGACACTATGAATTTCTAGTGGTGACACTTGGATTGACAAATGCACCAACTACCTTCATGTGCTTAATGAATGATATATTTAGAAATTACCTATATAAGATTATCATTATATTCCTAGATGATATTCTTGTTTCTTCCAAGTCAAAGGAAGAATATGAACAACACTTGAGGTTGGTACTACATGTGCTAAGAGAGCATTAATTATGTGCCAAGTTAAGCAAGTGTTATTTTTATGATAAGCAGATTCATTACTTGGGACATATCATCTTAGAGAAAGGAATAACAATGGATCCAGAGAAGATTGAAGCCATTAAAGGATGGTTGACACCTAAGAAGATAACAAAGGTAAAGTCATTCGTGGCGTTTATTCGCTGCTATAGGAGATTCATAGAGCAATTGTCCAATATTGCTCATCATATTACATATTTACAAAATAAGGGTATTAAATTTGAATGGACACCAAACTGTGAAGAAATTTTCAAGTTGTTAAAGGAATTTCTTACTAGTGCACCCATTTTGAAGATCGTTGATGCAAATAAAGATTTTGTGGTGTGTACCTATGCCTGCAAAGAGGGACTTTGTGGAGTCCTTACTCAGAATGGACATGTGATTTGTTATGAGTGCAAAAAGATTAAAGAAAATGAGAAAAATCATGCCACACGTGACTTAGAGCTTGTTGTCATAGTTCATGCATTGAAAATGCAAAGATATTACTTAATGGGGAGAAAATCTGAGTTAAGGATAGACCATAGTGGTCTGAAATATTTACTTGAACAACAAACTTTAAATGCTAGGAAACCAAGATGGTTGGAATTTCTTAATGGATACGATTTTGAGATTAAACATATCAAAGGAAACGAGAACAAGTTTTTTTATGCACTCAGTAGAAGATTAATACATGCAATGCATGCTATAGTCATTAGCATGTGCAAAACAAAATTTTGGAAGCTCTTATTTCAAATGAGCATTACTTACAGGTAAAGAAAGGACTACATCAAGAAAATATACAACATAAATATGAAGAGTATAGGTTGGAGGAAGATGGGATACTTATGTATAAAAATAGAGTGTATGTTCCTAATTCTCACGAATTAGGGAAGTTGGTACTAAAAGTAATGCACAATGTTCCATATGTTGGACATCCTAGTTACCAAAAGACTATTGCAATAGTAAGAAGCCAATACTTTTGGCCAAGAATGAAAAAGGATATTGTTGATTATATAGTTAAGTGTATGGAATGTCAAAGAGGTTAACATAGATATCCAACATGTTTGCTACAACCATTGCCAATTCTAGAGTGGAAATGATAAGTGGTAACCATTGAATTTATGAATAAGTTGCCCAAGATAGTGAGGCAACATGATTAAATAAATACAACAATGGATAAATTAACAAAAGTTGCTCACTTTATTCCAGTTAAATTGGGTTATAAGGTAGTTAATATAGCAAGAATTTATATGAAAAAAATTGTTAGGTTGCATGGAGTACCTAAGGCAATTGTGTTAGACCAAAATCCAAAGTTTACTTCCAACGTTTGGAAGGGATTGTTCAAGGGTTTTGGTACAAATATGAATTTTAGTATATCCTATCATCCACAAATAGATGGCTAGACAAAGAAAGTTAATTAAGTGATTGAAGACATGTTGGGAATGTATGTGATGGATAAACCATCCAAGTGGGAAGACTACTTGCATTTAGTAGAATTTCCCTGCAATAATGGATATCAAGCTTCATTAAAGATGATCCCATTTAAAGTTTTATGTGGAAAAAAGTGTAATACACCAATTAGTTGGGATAATCTAGCAAACAAAATAGTACTTGGACCATAGTTGCTTAGATAAATGGAAGAGAAAATGATGAAGATCAAGCAGAATTTAAAGGCAGCACGGGACAAGCAGAAGAGTTACGTGGATAAAGATGGGACACCAAAAGAATTCAAAGTGGGAGAGCATGTATTTTTGAAAGTGAAACCGAAGAGAAGTTCTTTGAAATTGGGAAGCTACACCAAGCTAGTAACTAGATACTATGGTCCATTTGAGATACTGAATAGAATAGAACTGGTTGAAAGTGCATAATGTATTTCATGTGACATTATTGAAAAGTATGTACATGACCCTAACTATGTCATGACTATACTTTGATTCAGGTGAATCTAGAAGGAGACTTTGAGGTGTAGCCAATGCCTATACTAGACAACAAGGTCACGATGCTCCAAAACAGAGCTGGAAGATGCGACGTGGAAAGAATACACACACTTGTTTTGAAATTTTGACGTAAAACTTTATTTTACATAATGGTGTTAGGAAATGAGACACGGTTCCATGCTAAACCTATCAAAAGAGAGGAAGAAATATTTATCTTAAACAAGAAAGTAAATGACAAAGCACACACATAATACACAGAGATTTTACCCTGGAAACCCAAACCAGGAAAACCAACATTCCTTGAGTGTTCTTCTCCTTGTTGTTTTATTCATTCAAAATAAATGGTTACATGTCTAACCTTGGTCCACACCTAAGATACAATCAACACCATACCCTCTTGCTTACACAAGAATAACCATGTAGCCAATTCGGCTTACATCTACATGACCAACAACCTCTAGATTATCGATTCATTGATCAACTTTTACAACATTACAACACACCTTCTTTATAGACTTTACAACAGGCAAAACCTTAAATAAAAGGCTTCCAAAAATGGTTACAGATCCACGCATATCATTGGCTACAAATACCGTGAATCTCAGGATTTTGTTCTAGTCGACTACCAAGTCATAATACCATCGACTATCAATCGACCTTCATTCGGTCTTTAGTCAGTTGCCACACACCCGCCTGTCGGCCTCTTTGACTTGTTGTCAATGTATTTACCATGTCGAATAACCTCGACCTCTGACTTCGACTTTACCTGATCGACTCACCTCGACCTTCGACTTCGATTGTCAGTCAATCCACCTCGACTAGACTTTCACTGCAAAGAATATAACAACCCAACATTCTCTCACTTGTTGTCTTCTTTGTTGAAACCGAGAGACCTATGAACTCTTGTTGACAGACCCAGGGTAGAAATTCCCATTGCCTCTCTGCACCAAGAGATCTTCACAACACTCACAGAATTGGTCAAAGAGTCTGTTATGTTTTCCAATGTGCCTACTTTCTCCAACAACACCTTGTTTCTTTCCACCATGTCTCTCACGAAATGGTATTGTAAATCAATGTGCTTAGTCTTAGAATGATAAGCATGGTTCTTTGCTAGAAATATTGCGCTTTAATTTTCGCAACCTATCTTCATATCTCTCTGCTCAAACCCGATTCCTGAACATAGCCTTTGCATCCATACTGCTTCTTTTCTTCCATGAGCGGTTGCCATGTATTCAACTTCTGTTGTTGACAAGGCTTCGACTGTCAGTCACTTACTCATCCAATTGATTGCTCTATCGAACATCTTGAACACATATCCGCTAGTCAACCTTTGTCGATCCATATCTCCAGCCCAGTCGATGTCGAAAAATCCATGTACATTTAATTCACTGTCACCTCCAGGTTTTCCTTGGTAGCATATAGCATAATATTTTGTGCCACACAAATACCTGAATACTCTTTTGACAATTGTCCAGTGCTCCTTCCTAGGTGTCGACATGTATTTGCTCAACATTCTCACTGCATGGGCATTTTCTGGTGAAGTGCATACCATCACATACATTAGACTACCAACAACACTTTCATAGGGAACACGTGCCATGTCCTCTATTTATTCCTGTGTCTTTGGACATTGTTCAACAGTTAGCCTTGCTCCCACTGGAATTGGCACCTTCACAAGTTTGCAATCCTGCATGTTGAAACGTTTCAAAATTGTTTCAATATACTTCGTCTGGTTCAACCAGAGCTTTCTAGCCGCTCGATCTCTCTTGATCTCCATTCCCAGAATGAAGTTCGTTGCACCGAGATCCTTCATGTCAAACTTGGAGGATAATTGCTTCTTCACCTCCTTTATTGCATCCATGTTGTTTCCAATCAACAACATATCGTCGACATACAATGCTACATATATGAAACGCCCACCTTCTTCTTTGTATTACATGTAGAGATCAACTTTGCTTCTCACAAACCCCAAACTAATGATATATGTGTCAAACTTCTGGTACCACATCCTTGGTGATTTCTTTAGACCATAAAGGGATCTTTTCAGTTTGCACACCAAATATTTCTTGCCCTTTACTACAAATCCTTCAGGTCGTTTCATGTAGATTTCCTCTTCCTGGTCCCCATGTAGGAACATTGTCTTTACATCCATCTGTTCTATTTCCAAATCAAATGTAGCAGTCAAATACATTAGTACTCTAATGGAAGTTAATTTTGCGACATGGGAAAAAGTCTCACCGAAGTCGATTCCTTCGACTTGGGAATATCCTTTCGCTACCATTTGAGCTTTGAATTTCTCGACTTGACATGTTGCGTTCATCTTCTTCTTGAATACCCATTTGCTACCGACATATTTTCTTCCACTAGGTAATTTGACTAAGTCCCATGTCTCATTCATGTGCAAGGATTCCATCTCTTCGACCATGGCGCCCTTTCAGAGTTTTCCCTCTTCTGAATCGACTGCCTCGCTAACCGACTTGGGCTCATCATCGGTGGAAATTAACATGAATGCGGAAAGAAAGTCGGGAAGACTATACCTTTTGACTAGTTTTCTTACTCTTTCTAACCTCCTTACAACTGAGGTTGGTTGTTCCACCTCTTATTTTGATTCGGTCAACTCATCTAAATCATCTTCTTCGTTCCTTAGTTCAAATTGTATTGTCTCAAGATTATTCTTGCTCTGAATAATTTCTTCATGCTCAGACTTACTTCCAACTTCTCTAAAGATCACATCTCGACTGTACACTATTTTCCTTGATGCAGGATCCTAGAGCTTATATCATTTCATTCTTTCTTTGTGTCCAATGAAAATACATTTGACTACCTTCTTATCAAGCTTGCTCCTCTTTTCCTTGGGAACATCCACAAATGCATCACAACCAAATACCTTGAGATGTGAAACCAAAGGCTTCTTACCAAACCATACCTCATGTGGAGTAATGTCTATTAGCACTGATGAAGGAGACATATTCACCATACATTTTGCACTGTTGACTGTCTCCGCCCAGAATTCTTGTGCAAGCCCAACACCATTGAGCATGCTCCTTGCCTTGTCCATCAATGTTCTGTTCATTATATCGACAACTCCAATTTGTTGTGGGGTATATGGAGTGGTATTTTGGCAAGCTATGCCACACTATTTGCATAAATGATCAAATTATTTTCCATAGAATTCACCACCGTTGTCATTCCTTAGCACCTTAATCTTTCTATTTATCTGGTTTTCTACAAGAGATTTAAACTCTTTGAATTTCTCGAAAACCTTTGATTTCTTCCTCAAAAAATGTATCCATATCTTCCTGGACAAATCATCTATGAAGGAGACATAATACATGGATCCACCAAGTCAAGGCACTGTAATAGGGCCAAACACATCACTATGAACCAACTATAGAATCCCATTTTCCCTTGTTTCTCCAGATAGGAACCTCACCTGACTTTGTTTTCCATATATACAATGTTCACAAAAGTCAACTTCTAAATTACATTCAAGAAAGTATTTGACTATACCTTTGTTATGCATAGCTCGAAGTCCTTTCTCTCGAATGTATCTGGTCCTTTAGTGCCATAGCATGGTCGGGTCGATTTTATGATGACTTATCGAGTCGGTTTGGATCAACTCGACCCGAGTCAAGTTGACTTCAGGAACAATGATTTTGGTGCATCCAATCAAGTTGACACTCTCCAATAACTTGTATAAGATTCCAATCCGAACTCCTTTCATTAAGACCATCGCACCTCTAGCCATCTTGCATGAATCCTTCTAAAATAGAATGTGAACCCCTGCATCACTCATCTTGCTGATAGGTATTAGATTTCTTTCCAAACCTAGAATGTGTAGCACACCTGGAAGGGTTCTACTCCTCCCATCCTGCAGTATGAATCAAACCCTTCCCCATTCGAGAAATTTGGTTGTCGAGTCGCCCCCCAAGAATACTTCTCCTCTTTCACATTGTTCATATTCGTTGAACCATTCTCTATGTGGTGTCATATGATAGCATTCTTCTGAGTCGATCAACCAAACATCTTGATCTGACTGTGTATTGGTCGATGCCAGGTACACATCGCCTCCCTTATCTGGAGTTGTCTTTCTCTTAGACGATTGCTTCTCGTTGGATCTTGTACTGACTTCCATTGCCTTTGACTTGCAGTCCCTTTTGTAATGCCCAACTTTACCACATTTCCAACATCTTCTCATCGATTGAACATGGGAGTTAGATCTACGCTTCGACTTAGACTTTCTACTGGATAATTTTCCTTTATCTCTGTCAACCGGTTGACCTCTCACCACTAAAGCATCTTTGGTTGATCCTTCCATGTTCTTTCTTCTCATTTCTTTTGATAGTAGAGATGCAACCACATCCTCTAACGCCAATGTGGTTGCATTACTCCCTATAGCCACGACTAAGCTATCCCAGGAGTGTGACAAAGAACATAACATGCTAATACATTTCTCCTCCTTAGTGATTTTAATATCCACAACAGATAACTAGCTTCTAATGGTATTAAACACATTTGAATGCTCAGTCACCAAACTGCCATCACTCATCCTCAGAAGATACAGTTTTTTCTAAGAAACAACTTGTTTACCAGGGATTTCGAATGGTAGAAGCTTCCCAACTTGTCCCACATTTTCTTGGTCAAATCTTCGCATGAGACATTCAACAATACCGAATTTGCAAGACAAAGTCGAATCATATTGCTTTCCCTTCTCTCGAGTTTCTCCCATTCGTCCATTGACATACATGTAGGCATGGTACTTGAACATATTGTTGTCCATTGTTCTCGATCTACAAGGAGATATTCAATTTTAAGCTTCCAAAGCTCAAAATTCTAGCCATTGAATTTTTCGATCTCTATTCTCGAGTTGCTCGCCATTCTTTAACACAATTCTTCAAAGATATATAACTTACGACTCTTACTGAACCTAGGGTTTAACTCAAATTCAAGGTTGTCAAGCCAAGCTCTGATACCACATGTTAGGAAATGAGACACACTTCCACGCTAAACCTAGCAGAAGAGAGGAAGAAAGATTTATCTTAAATAAGAAATTAAATGACAAAGCACACACACAATACACAAAGATTTTACCCTGGAAACCCAAATAGGAAAAACCAACATTCCTTTAACATTCTGCTCCTTGTTGTCTTATTCATTCATAATAAAAGTTTACATGTCTAACCTTGGTCCACACCCAAGACACAATCGACATCATACCCTCTTGCTTACACAAGAACAACCATGTAGCCAATTCGATTTACATCTACATGACCAACAACCTCTATGATGATTGATTCATTGATTAGCTTTTACAACATTACAATACACCTTATTTATAGGATTTACAACGGGAAAAAATGGAAAAGGTGCCCAAAAAAAGTAACAGATCCATGAAGATCATTGGATACAAATCCCATGAATCTCAGGATTCTATTACATTCGACTACCAAGTTGGATTACCATCGACTATCAGTCGGTCTTCATTCGGTCTTCAGTCGGTTGCCATACGCCCGCTTGTCGACATCTTCGACTTGTTGTTGATGTCTTTACCACATCGAACCACTTCGACCTTCGAATTCGAGTTTACCTGATCAACTCGCCTCGACCTTCAACTTTGACTATCAGTCGATCCACCTCGACTAAACTTTCACTGCAAATAATATAACGAACCAACAAATAATGATGTGCACTGAGGATGGTGCAAAATTTAGGGAGAGGGGAATGTGACACCCCAATTTTGACCCCCAGATTAATAATGTATATATGTGCATACAATGAATGACTGGGGGCAAGATGATTTAATATGTAAATATTTTACATTGATAATAAAATGCATCATAGGTTATAGGCAGAGAAGGATGAAAAACATGGGGAGATATGATTTCACGAGAGAGGAAAGAAAAGGGGCTTAGGGGCTCAAGTAGGGGGAAAAGTAAAATAATATTATTTCATCATAATCATGAGTCCTTTACTTTATATTATCCTAAGTCATATAAACATTGGAATTAGTTGCCAAAAGAGATATGTGGGCTTCCTAGGAAGACATGTGGTTAGTTGTTAGCATGCAAATATAAACCATGAATTTTGGTTATGCAAGGTAGAGTTGTCAATCATTATTCCTAGAGTTTGTCTGAGAGCTAAGCTACCATCCAATGAATATAATAGAATGAGGGGAAATGTTTGTTATGAGATTCATGTGGGAATTATGCCCACGTGCATGATAAATTATGGTAATTGAGAAAAAATAGTGATAGACGAGAATCTCTGGAGTCATAGTAGAGAGATTTCCTGGTCAATCTATCTTGGAGCCCAAGTAGGAAGTGGGATAGCTCGAGGGATTGCATGGAAAAAAGGGGATCTTATTCCTTGGTGTGTGCAAGATGAAGGGGAAAGAGAGACGGTGGGTCAAGACTTCTATGAGAGTTTGCATATTGTGATTTCAGTGAAAATTAGGTTATGTGAGAGGATTAGATCCATCCATAGGTGAATTCATCTTTGTGGACTTATAGTCTCAGCTTAGGGGTGGCCATGTTGTAGAAAAAGTACAAACAATAGAAAGCCTATGGTTGGGTGGAATGTTTTTCGTTTGCATCCAGTTGGTGATTGAATTTCCCACAAATACAAGTGTTTATGTTTAATTGTAATTATGTTGATTTAATGCTTTTAAGTTATAAATGGAATGTTGTACAATATGCACGTATAAATATGCATTGGTATCTATTATTGAGTAATTGTGTCTTCCTGAGCCTACAGTATCTTGTTTGCATGCATTAATCCTTATAATGGCAAGGCAGTGAGGAAAGAATGGTATCAAAACTACAATGTGTGAATTTTAGCCTAGTTAGATGGCTGGGCAAATTACAATGTGGTATCAAAGCAAGAAGATGAAGGAAATTTTTAGTTTTCAATAAGTACCTTGTATCCTTAGCAATTATAGAGGGTACTGGGTATGTTACACTAGCCATAGTACAATATGTAGGTAATATGACTTTAGAAGTAGAAATTGACTTTCCATATGGAAATATCTCGAAAAAATAGGGAGTTTAAAAACATGGCACTAAAAAATGGACTTTATGTGAAAATTATGGTAGCTGCAGGAGGTATTTACCTCCACGTGTAAACCTGACGAGAATAGAATATTTCGGGAAGCAAGAAGAAACCCTAATGAGTTGGCTAATAACCTTAGAAGACAAGTCGACTCAAGAGGATAATTCCTATTAGGTTATTAGCCTACAAGAGAAGAAGTCGGCCAGAAGAAATATTATATACTAAGTAAATAGACACCCAGAATGAGAAGTCGACCCAGGCAGTTAGCCAGAATTAGTATACATATAGGAGGCCAGTCTTCATTCTGGCAGGCATTCTCAGAATTGCAGAGTAGCACTTGTGCGCACTGCAGTTGCCCAATATGTGCGCAAGTTTGGAGGAGGGTTGTCGTTGCAGCTGCTGCAGCTAGCAGATTACATTTTAGCTTGGACTATCTCTTGGTTATGGTTTGGACTATCTGATCAGCTCTTGTTTGGTGCGCTATCCTTGGGGAAAGGTGCTCTACACTTTTTTTGGCTATCTGTCTTAGGGTTTGCTTCCAGAGTGATTCTCTGTCAAGGATAAGGTGCTCGGAGGGTGGCTTCGGCCTATGGTTGGGTGACAATAGTGATATTGTCGATGATAAACTGAGCACATACATTATATTCTAACAGGTTATGGGACCACACCTCCTTCATTCAGTCTAACCACTGGAAGGAAGCATAGCCATAAGGATATTAAGCTCATTGAATAACTGTTGCTAGGGTTTCTAGTAGGAGCAATCACCAAAGCATTGTCGCTAGGGTTACTAGCAGGTGCAGTTGCAGAAACCCTAATCCTCTCGTTGAGGCACCTTAAGTGAAGGGATTGACCTAATTTTCGGATAGACCAGTGCGCCCTAACCTAGCGCATCTCCTGGTACTCTCAGCAAGCCAAGACGTCAAGTTTGAGTTTTGGTCAAATCTAGGGTTAACCAAGTCAAAGAAGCCATGACCTACTCCATGAAGTCAGAAAACAAGTTAGATGGAGCTTCAAACTCTAGAGCGTGGAAAACAAGGATTGACCTCATCCTTTCCAAGAATAAAGCGTTGGATATCGTGAAAGGAAAGATCATGAAACCAGAGTTTGAAGAAGGAAAAGAGAAAGAACTACAAAACGTTGCAGTTATGGAAAAATTCAAAGACGGTGACATCAATGCCATGAGTAACATAGTGGACTCTATAAAAGACCACTTGATACCCTACATTTCCCATCTTGACTCATCAAAGAAGATGTACGATGCCCTAACAAACCTCTTCTCAGTTAGAAACATTGGACAAGTAATGAGTCTGAAGAATGAGCTCCATGACATGAAGATGAATGATGATGACAACATAACATCATACCTTGTGAGAATATCACAGTTAAGAGATCAACTACAAGCTATTGAAGAGATCATTTCAGAGAAGGAATTGGTAAACATAGTACTCAATGGTCTTCCCAATACATGGGATGCATTTGCCGCAAGCATGAACACAAGGAAGGAGTATCCTACATTTGAAGAACTTTGGACTTGTTGTGCTCAAGAAGAATCAAGGATCAATGCAAAAGAGAAACCCCAAAAGAAGTACGATGATCAAGCCTTTACAACAAGATTCAAGAATTTTAGGAACAAAAGGAAGTTTGGTTCAAGGAAGAAGCCAAATCAAGAGAAAGACATGTCAGAAATACAATGCTTCAACTGTCGAAAGTATGGTCACTACAAGAATCATTGTCCTGAGCTAAAGAAAAGGAAGGGGACACACGAAGCATCAGTTGCCGAAGAAAAGGAACCTACAAAGAAGACCAAGTAGGATAAAACATACTTCTTCTTCTAAAGACAAGGTAACAATACTCTTCTTAGTTCTTGTACATATCTTGTTTGCATAGTAGTCTCTGTACATATCTTGTATATCTATCTCTTAGAAGATAATATGTTCCAAGAAGAACTATACCTATGGAAGAACAAACAAGATAAGGATTTCTATCATTATACAAGTCAGATAATACACATGAAAGGATGAAATACAAATCATGTGGAAGCTATTACAAGATAAGCCGAAATCAGAATCAATCTTGAAGAAACTTAGAAGAAGCAAAGACAGAAAGAAGTCAGCAATCAAGAGGGAATAGGAGAAAGACTTATGACACTTTGCAGAAGACAATAAGGATGCAGACAGAAGCATGGACTTTGTTAGATGGAGAGATCCGATTATATATATTTCCAAAAGAAAAACATGCACTCATACATGAAGCAAGGATTAAGAGGGAGCTAATCCTATGATCCATTGAAGATGATGAAGTATATATCCATGGTAGCAGCCATGAAAGGCAGTACGTGTTCAGTTCGACCTTAGA
>ML794157.1:18553-37787 GCA_009831015.1 Picea engelmannii
ACTCCACATGAGGTATGGTTTGGTAAGAAGCCTTTGGTTTCACATCTCAAGGTATTTGGTTGTGATGCATTTGTGGATGTTCCCAAGGAAAAGAGGAGCAAGCTTGATAAGAAGGTAGTCAAATGTATTTTCATTGGACACAAAGAAAGAATGAAATGATATAAGCTCTAGGATCCTGCATCAAGGAAAATAGTGTACAGTCGAGATGTGATCTTTAGAGAAGTTGGAAGTAAGTCTGAGCATGAAGAAATTATTCAGAGCAAGAATAATCTTGAGACAATACAATTTGAACTAAGGAACGAAGAAGATGATTTAGATGAGTTGACCGAATCAAAATAAGAGGTGGAACAACCAACCTCAGTTGTAAGGAGGTTAGAAAGAGTAAGAAAACTAGTCAAAAGGTATAGTCTTCCCGACTTTCTTTCCGCATTCATGTTAATTTCCACCGATGATGAGCCCAAGTCGGTTAGCGAGGCAGTCGATTCAGAAGAGGGAAAACTCTGAAAGGGCGCCATGGTCGAAGAGATGGAATCCTTGCACATGAATGAGACATGGGACTTAGTCAAATTACCTAGTGGAAGAAAATATGTCGGTAGCAAATGGGTATTCAAGAAGAAGATGAACGCAACATGTCAAGTCGAGAAATTCAAAGCTCAAATGGTAGCGAAAGGATATTCCCAAGTCGAAGGAATCGACTTCGGTGAGACTTTTTCCCATGTCGCAAAATTAACTTCCATTAGAGTACTAATGTATTTGACTGCTACATTTGATTTGGAAATAGAACAGATGGATGTAAAGACAATGTTCCTACATGGGGACCAGGAAGAGGAAATCTACATGAAACGACCTGAAGGATTTGTAGTAAAGGGCAAGAAATATTTGGTGTGCAAACTGAAAAGATCCCTTTATGGTCTAAAGAAATCACCAAGGATGTGGTACCAGAAGTTTGACACATATATCATTAGTTTGGGGTTTGTGAGAAGCAAAGTTGATCTCTACATGTAATACAAAGAAGAAGGTGGGCGTTTCATATATGTAGCATTGTATGTCGACGATATGTTGTTGATTGGAAACAACATGGATGCAATAAAGGAGGTGAAGAAGCAATTATCCTCCAAGTTTGACATGAAGGATCTCGGTGCAACGAACTTCATTCTGGGAATGGAGATCAAGAGAGATCGAGCGGCTAGAAAGCTCTGGTTGAACCAGACGAAGTATATTGAAACAATTTTGAAACGTTTCAACATGCAGGATTGCAAACTTGTGAAGGTGCCAATTCCAGTGGGAGCAAGGCTAACTGTTGAACAATGTCCAAAGACACAGGAATAAATAGAGGACATGGCACGTGTTCCCTATGAAAGTGTTGTTGGTAGTCTAATGTATGTGATGGTATGCACTTCACCAGAAAATGCCCATGCAGTGAGAATGTTGAGCAAATACATGTCGACACCTAGGAAGGAGCACTGGACAATTGTCAAAAGAGTATTCAGGTATTTGTGTGGCACAAAATATTATGCTATATGCTACCAAGGAAAACCTGGAGGTGACAGTGAATTAAATGTACATGGATTTTTCGACATCGACTGGGCTGGAGATATGGATCGACAAAGGTTGACTAGCGGATATGTGTTCAAGATGTTCGATAGAGCAATCAATTGGATGAGTAAGTGACTGACAGTCGAAGCCTTGTCAACAACAGAAGTTGAATACATGGCAACCGCTCATGGAAGAAAAGAAGCAGTATGGATGCAAAGGCTATGTTCAGGAATCGGGTTTGAGCAGAGAGATATGAAGATAGGTTGCGAAAATTAAAGCGCAATATTTCTAGCAAAGAACCATGCTTATCATTCTAAGACTAAGCACATTGATTTACAATACCATTTCGTGAGAGACATGGTGGAAAGAAACAAGGTGTTGTTGGAGAAAGTAGGCACATTGGAAAACATAACAGACTCTTTGACCAATTCTGTGAGTGTTGTGAAGATCTCTTGGTGCAGAGAGGCAATGGGAATTTCTACCCTGGGTCTGTCAACAAGAGTTCATAGGTCTCTCGGTTTCAACAAAGAAGACAACAAGTGAGAGAATGTTGGGTTGTTATATTCTTTGCAGTGAAAGTCTAGTCGAGGTGGATTGACTGACAATCGAAGTCGAAGGTCGAGGTGAGTCGATCAGGTAAAGTCGAAGTCAGAGGTCGAGGTTATTCGACATGGTAAATACATTGACAACAAGTCAAAGAGGCCGACAGGCGGGTGTGTGGCAACTGACTAAAGACCGAATGAAGGTCGATTGATAGTCGATGGTATTATGACTTGGTAGTCGACTAGAACAAAATCCTGAGATTCACGGTATTTGTAGCCAATGATATGCGTGGATCTGTAACCATTTTTGGAAGCCTTTTATTTAAGGTTTTGCCTGTTGTAAAGTCTATAAAGAAGGTGTGTTGTAATGTTGTAAAAGTTGATCAATGAATCGATAATCTAGAGGTTGTTGGTCATGTAGATGTAAGCCGAATTGGCTACATGGTTATTCTTGTGTAAGCAAGAGGGTATGGTGTTGATTGTATCTTAGGTGTGGACCAAGGTTAGACATGTAACCATTTATTTTGAATGAATAAAACAACAAGGAGAAGAACACTCAAGGAATGTTGGTTTTCCTGGTTTGGGTTTCCAGGGTAAAATCTCTGTGTATTATGTGTGTGCTTTGTCATTTACTTTCTTGTTTAAGATAAATATTTCTTCCTCTCTTTTGATAGGTTTAGCATGGAACCGTGTCTCATTTCCTAACACCATTATGTAAAATAAAGTTTTACGTCAAAATTTCAAAACAAGTGTGTGTATTCTTTCCACGTCGCATCTTCCAGCTCTGTTTTGGAGCATCGTGACCTTGTTGTCTAGTATAGGCATTGGCTACACCTCAAAGTCTCCTTCTAGATTCACCTGAATCAAAGTATAGTCATGACATAGTTAGGGTCATGTACATACTTTTCAATAATGTCACATGAAATACATTATGCACTTTCAACCAGTTCTATTCTATTCAGTATCTCAAATGGACCATAGTATCTAGTTACTAGCTTGGTGTAGCTTCCCAATTTCAAAGAACTTCTCTTCGGTTTCACTTTCAAAAATACATGCTCTCCCACTTTGAATTCTTTTGGTGTCCCATCTTTATCCACGTAACTCTTCTGCTTGTCCCGTGCTGCCTTTAAATTCTGCTTGATCTTCATCATTTTCTCTTCCATTTATCTAAGCAACTATGGTCCAAGTACTATTTTGTTTGCTAGATTATCCCAACTAATTGGTGTATTACACTTTTTTCCACATAAAACTTTAAATGGGATCATCTTTAATGAAGCTTGATATCCATTATTGCAGGGAAATTCTACTAAATGCAAGTAGTCTTCCCACTTGGATGGTTTATCCATCACATACATTCCCAACATGTCTTCAATCACTTAATTAACTTTCTTTGTCTAGCCATCTATTTGTGGATGATAGGATATACTAAAATTCATATTTGTACCAAAACCCTTGAACAATCCCTTCCAAACGTTGGAAGTAAACTTTGGATTTTGGTCTAACACAATTGCCTTAGGTACTCCATGCAACCTAACAATTTTTTTCATATAAATTCTTGCTATATTAACTACCTTATAACCCAATTTAACTGGAATAAAGTGAGCAACTTTTGTTAATTTATCCATTGTTGTATTTATTTAATCATGTTGCCTCACTATCTTGGGCAACTTATTCATAAATTCAATGGTTACCACTTATCATTTCCACTCTAGAATTGGCAATGGTTGTAGCAAACATGTTGGATATCTATGTTAACCTCTTTGACATTCCATACACTTAACTATATAATCAACAATATCCTTTTTCATTCTTGGCCAAAAGTATTGGCTTCTTACTATTGCAATAGTCTTTTGGTAACTAGGATGTCCAACATATGGAACATTGTGCATTACTTTTAGTACCAACTTCCCTAATTCGTGAGAATTAGGAACATACACTCTATTTTTATACATAAGTATCCCATCTTCCTCCAACCTATACTCTTCATATTTATGTTGTATATTTTCTTGATGTAGTCCTTTCTTTACCTGTAAGTAATGCTCATTTGAAATAAGAGCTTCCAAAATTTTGTTTTGCACATGCTAATGACTATAGCATGCATTGCATGTATTAATCTTCTACTGAGTGCATAAAAAAACTTGTTCTCGTTTCCTTTGATATGTTTAATCTCAAAATCGTATCCATTAAGAAATTCCAACCATCTTGGTTTCCTAGCATTTAAAGTTTGTTGTTCAAGTAAATATTTCAGACCACTATGGTCTATCCTTAACTCAGATTTTCTCCCCATTAAGTAATATCTTTGCATTTTCAATGCATGAACTATGACAACAAGCTCTAAGTCACGTGTGGCATGATTTTTCTCATTTTCTTTAATCTTTTTGCACTCATAACAAATCACATGTCCATTCTGAGTAAGGACTCCACAAAGTCCCTCTTTGCAGGCATAGGTACACACCACAAAATCTTTATTTGCATCAACGATCTTCAAAATGGGTGCACTAGTAAGAAATTCCTTTAACAACTTGAAAATTTCTTCACAGTTTGGTGTCCATTCAAATTTAATACCCTTATTTTGTAAATATGTAATATGATGAGCAATATTGGACAATTGCTCTATGAATCTCCTATAGCAGCGAATAAACGCCACGAATGACTTTACCTTTGTTATCTTCTTAGGTGTCAACCATCCTTTAATGGCTTCAATCTTCTCTGGATCCATTGTTATTCCTTTCTCTAAGATGATATGTCCCAAGTAATGAATCTGCTTATCATAAAAATAACACTTGCTTAACTTGGCACATAATTAATGCTCTCTTAGCACATGTAGTACCAACCTCAAGTGTTGTTCATATTCTTCCTTTGACTTGGAAGAAACAAGAATATCATCTAGGAATATAATGATAATCTTATATAGGTAATTTCTAAATATATCATTCATTAAGCACATGAAGGTAGTTGGTGCATTTGTCAATCCAAGTGTCACCACTAGAAATTCATAGTGTCCATACCTAGTTCTGAAAGTTGTCTTGTTGATGTCTTCATCCTTTATCCTTACTCGATGGTATCATGATCTCATATCTATATTTGAGAAGATCTTTGCTCTTCTTACCCAATCAAACAAGTCATCAATTTTGGGTAGAGGATGTTTCTTCCTCGCAACAACTTTGTTTAGTTATGTAAATCAATGCATAGTCTCAATGTTACATCTTTCTTTTTCACAAAGATAACTGGTGATCCCTAAGGTGATATACTTGGGCGTACATACCCCTTCTTTAACAATTCTTCTAAAAAAATTTACAGCTCCTTCAATTCTGGTGTACTCATTCTATATGGAGTCTTTGATATTGGTACAACTCCAGGCATTAAATCAATAGAGAAATCTATATCTCTTTTTGGTAGTAATCTCGGTATCTCTTCAAACACATGTGCAAACTCTTGTAACACTGGAAATTCTTCAAGACTTGGGATTTTCACTTGGTTGACTCTTCCACGTGAGTTTCATACAATTGATATCCTTTCTTAAAGCATCTCTTCGACTATAAGGATGATATCTTCCTTATAGATATAGGTCTGGAAATTCCTTTCACTAACCTCTGCTGTCCTTCTTCATTAAGACAAGCAAAAGTCTTGTTATGGAAATATAGAACAACATGGTGCACATAAAACCAATCCATTCAAATGAGGACATCATATGAGCCAAGAGGTATGATGTTCATATCCACAATCATGTTGATGTCATTCATATCTAATGGACAACCTTTAATAATCTCATTAATTTTCCTTTTGGCTCAAATAGTTAATCGAACCAACCATGACTTCTCATGTTTATTTATTTTCAATTGAAATATTTCAACCAAATTAGGAGTAGTATAAATATAACTTGCTCTCGAATCATTTAAAATGGCAATAGGCTAATTTGCAAGCTTACCTTCAACCTTAATCATGTTTGCTAATGGTCTACTTGTCAATTTTCTAGGGCTACATATATTCTTGGGATGTTTCTACCCACATATTCCATTGTATCGGCCTCATATATGTTGTTGAAAGTTCCAATTATGTCTCCCTTATGAGGAAAACCTTTTTACAAATGATATTCTTTACATCCCCAACATTTGATTGGTCACCTTGCCCTTTTCCCCAGGGATTTTTTCCATTTTGGATTCACTATGAACGGGCTAAATTTGTTGATATGCATTGTGTTATTATCTATTGCCTTGATAATGATAAAAAAAATCAATGAATAACAATCCACTTCAAGGGGGTAGCCTCCTTCTACAATATATTCTATGTACAAGAAGAGATAAGGTGATCCTAAGACTAGGTCTCCTTGGTATATGTATAGGAGACAAAGAATACAGTTATAATGAAAGGGTACAATGAAGGGTTCTAGCCGACCTACTAATATAACACTAGAAATGTAATAATTCAATATCTAGGGCCTGATAAGAGGTTTTATACTTAACATGGGGCTTTTTCTAGGGATAAACATACCCCTCCCCTTCAAACAAGTGTTGTCCTCGATTGTGGGTGTTTTTGCATGAAGAACTCATCTTCCCATGTTGTCTCTTCCACTGGTAGGTTCTTCCATTTGATGAGGTACTCAGTAAGTGTTTGATTCTCATCTGCGTAATCCTTCTTTTAGGGATTGTTTTTGGTTCTAGTATGACTTTCCATTCTTCATTAATCTTTGGTAAAATAGTTTGGACTGGGATCTTGCTATCGATTACCTTCTTTAATCAAGAAACATGGAAGACTGGATGTATATGTGAAGATGGAGACAACTCCAATTTGTAAGCCATACTTCCAATCCTTTGCAAAACTTTACAGAGGCCATAATATTTGGGTGATAATTTATTGTTCTTCTTTTCTTGCTTAAGTGACATATGTTTATATGGTTGTATCCTCAGAAATACCCAATCCCCCACTTCAAATTCCCCTTTACAATGATTTTTTACATGCTTGTTGTTTCATCCTGTTTTATGTCATAACCAAGTTGTCCTTCAATAGTTTGAGAACCTATTATTGATGCCCTATGTGGTCCTCCACTGCTTGAACCTTTGTAGTTCCTTTCAAGTGCGATGTGATGGATGGAGGATGATATCCATAAAGTGTTAGAAATGGGGACATATTTGATGAGGTATGGAAAGATGTGGTATACCACCATTGTGCCATTGTGTTTGTTTAACAGATGCAAAGAAATAAAGATACCCTTCTAGACATGTATTCGCAATTTTAGTTTTCCCATCAGATTGAGGATGGAAATTTGAGCCGTGAGCCAATTGAGTACCCAAACAAGAAAAAAATTCAGTCCAAATTTTTTTAGTGAAAATTGGATCTCTGTCACTTACAATAATCTTGGGGGCTCCATGTAGCTTTTGAATTGTTTCCATGAATGTTGTGCCTATTGTACTTTCTTTAAAGGGATGATAAAGAGAGAAAAAATGGGCATACTTTGTCAATCGATCCACTACTACCATGACGATAGTATTTTCTTTAGATTTGGGTAAACCAGTAATATAATCAATTGAAACTTCTTCCCAACATTGGCTCGGTGTAGCTAATGGTTGTAGGAGACCTGGCGTCTTGATTATCTCTCCCTTATTTTGTTGGCAAACCACACATTCAGACACAAACTTTTGAACATCATTTTTAAGAAGTTCCAGAAAGAATCCTTCTTGATCTTGTTGTATGTTTTCAAGAATCCTGAATGTCCTCCTATAGGAGAAGTGTGCAATTCCAAAAGGAAAATTTTGAGTTGGGAATTCTTACATAAATATAGGTGATCATGATACCATAGAAAATTATTCTTCCATAAAAAATTATCTAGTGAACTAGGGTCCTCTTGCAATTGTTTAATGATCTTGTATACCTCTTGACCTTGCTTCCATTTTATCCTTGCTTCTTCCACCCAATCAGATTGCAGAATATAAATAACACATGGTGAGCCTTTTGTTTATTCTTCTTTCCTTGAAAGGGCATCTACCACAACATTATGTTTTCCTTTTTTGTAGCTAATTTCAAAGTCATAACCTAGCATCTTTGTAACCCATTTTTGTTGCTCTTCCAAAGATAATTGTTGCTTCAAGAAGTACTTCAAACTATCACGATCTTCTTTTACTTTGAAGTATCTTCCTATTAGGTAAGGGTGCCATTTCTTAACTGCATGTAGTCTGACCGACATTTTTTTTTCATAAATGGGTTTGAGTAAGATTTTTCCTTTAATTTGGTTGATTTCAAAGACAAGGGGCCTTTCTTCTTGCATTAAAATTGCACCAATGCCATGGCTTGAGGCCTGACACTCCATAATAAATATTTTTTGTGAAGTCAAGTGTGACCAAGACAATAGTTGTACACATAGCCTCCTTAATTTTTTCAAAAGCTTTGGTTGTTGCTCGAGTCCAAGAAAATGCTTCCTTTTTTAATAATGTTGTTAAAAGTTCTGCTATTTGACCATAGTTATTGACAAACTTGCGGTAATAGCCTGTCAATTCTAAGAATGCTCTAGTTTCTTCAAGGTTTTGGGAACTTGCCATTCCCTCATAGCTTTAATTTTGTTAGGGTCCACTTTTACACCTTCATGGGATACAATATGACCCAAATATTCCACTTCTTGAACCCCAAAGGCACACTTGGAAGGCTTTGCATAAAGTTGTTACATGGTCTTCCCAAGATTTGTTGTAGATTAGTTTGTCATCAAAGAATACTAACACAATTTTTCAAGGAAGGGCTTGAAAATAGAATTCATCAAGATTTGAAATGTTAAAGGTGCATTAGTAAGTCCAAAAGGCATAACCAAAAACTCCTTATGAACTTCATATGTTCTAAAAGATGTTTTGGGAATGTCTTCCTACCTCATTTTGATTTGATGATATCCCGAATGAAGATCCAACTTCTTTACCATCAAACTTCCTCACATCGATATTCGGAATGAAGTAGTTCCTTGGTGTCGACTTGAAGCCTTGATGATGTGGATCTTGGAGTAATGAATAATCATGATTCAGAGATTCAGTATTTGTGCTCTCCAAATGTGACAAGATACTCCCCATATGTGATCGAGTATTAACAACATTGTTCTCCTTATTTTCATGATTGCCTTTCATTTTGATATCTCCTATAGGGAGTCTGTCATCTAAAGCATGTAAGCTCATGAAAGACATGGAAATTTTCAATTCTAACATCTTCTTTTCCATATGCTCCCGATTTTCATCCATCTTCTTTTCCATCTTATTTTCTAATTCCTTTTTAAGGTATTCCCGATAATGTGATAAATCCATTGGTTTCAACATACTAGCACTCATTTCATCAACTTGGTTCTTTAATTGGGTTAGCCTATTTTCTAAGTCTTCACTTTCTTTGAATGTCGTGTTTGATTTTTATGAGGAGTACTGATATTATTTCTTGTAGAACCCTTTTCCAAGTGAGAAAATAATGATTCTCCCCTTTTTCCTCTTTATCGCAAACTTTCAATCATCAAAAATAGATCTTCCTATCAAAAGTTATGTCAATTGTAAGTTATGTACCTTTTGAACCCTTAATTTGGAGTATATATGGATGACTGACCTTTGTCCTGATATATCTTTGAACTTTGAACCCTTCTGAGTCTGAAATTTCGACTTGTAGTACTCTTATATGATTTTTTAAACTCCTTAAAATTTCACCATATGAACCTTCGCTAATAAAAAGTTATAGCACAAATACCAAAATGACTTGTTTAAAACAAATTTTAGGATGAGTAAAAAACCCTATCTTACATAAGCCATATCTCCAAAAGTATAACAAACGAGAACCTGAAATTTTTACCAGACGTACTTGGATATGTCTCCCAAGTAACCTCCAAATTTCACCATCTAAATCATCCTAGAAAAAAAAAAGTATAGTGAAAATACCAAGATGACTCACTTGAAGCAACAAAACTCTGGGATCAATGCTCTGGTACCAAATGTTATGACCCAACGCCTTGAGAATGATAAAAAAATCAATGAATACCAATCCACTTCTAGGGGGAAACCTCCTTTTACAATATATTCAATGTACAAGATGAGATACGATGATTATAAGACCATGTCTCCTTGGATATATATAGGAGACAAAGGGTATACTTATAATGAAAGGGTACAATGAAGGGTTTTAGCCGAACTACTAATATAACACTAGAAATGTAATAATTCAATCTCTAGGGCCTGATAAGGGGTTTAATACTTAACATGTGGCTTTGTCTAGGGCTTAACATACAACCTGAGGGAATGCAGTGCAAAGAAGGGGGTACACTTCCTTGGGTTGTGTAGGTTGTGGGAAAGAGAGTCCGCTGGTTGGAATTGTTGTGGGAATCAACAAATTGTGAAAGTGGTTGAAACTGGGATTCCTGGAGCCACATGATCTCCAAAACTTCCCAGACGATCTATGTTGGAGCCCTGAAGGGAAGTGGTACAACTTGAGGGACTGCAGTGCAGATAAAGGGGTACACTTCCTTGGGCTGTGCAAACCGATGGGAAAGAGAGATTGTCGGTTGGAATTGCTGCAAGAATTATAAATTGTAATATCATTATGTATGTTTTCAGGCCAGAGTGCTTATGTGTCTATGGTTTTGGGGCCGTAGTACCTATGTATATATGTTTGGGCTCGAATGCATGTGTGATATTAGGCCAGCGAGCTTATATGTTGATTAAAGGCCAGAGAGCCTAACATTGTAGAATGTGTGTACACATGTAGGGTGGTGTGCATTGAGGACAAAACAAAATTGCAACGTCCCCAGTTTTAGTCCCTGCAAATTATAATGTAATTATATAAATGTGATTTAGGCTGGTGAGTCGATATTTTGGAGCAAAGAGCCCATATTGATTAATATGGATGAGGGCCAAACTATGTAAATGGTACGTTGAAATAATTAATGAAATAATAATCACTGGTTGCAATATGAGAGGGATGATAATGATGAGGGGGATATGATTCCACAAGAGAGGGGGCTAAACGAGGATCCAAGGGGAAACCCATGTTATTATCCTAAGTTAATGTATCTTTACCTTTTATTTTTCCCCTTGAGTGTATGAGAGATTGATCATTGAATACATGTAAGAGGGTGGGTGTGAGAAGTCACATCCCTTGGTTATTGAGAGCATGGGACTGAAGTACAATCAACATTGGGGAGTCGAGAGTCATCTTGCTTGCTTTTGCTTAGGAAAAATGGAAATTCGTATGGAAAAATAAGAGAGTTTTTACATGTTATTTTTTTGGGCAACAAGACGGGAGTTGAGTGTTGGAAAGAGAACCAGACATGTTGTGCTTGATGGAAGCCATTATTGGGTTGTGTTTATGCTGGATTTGTGGTATGTGTGCCTATAAAAGCAGGTTGTGTGTGTTGGGTATGTGTTATATTCTTTGCACGATTAGATGTAGTGTCTGCTATGTTGCGTCGGAAGTGCAGGGGGGTTTGAGGGGGGGCAGTGCCCCCGAGAAATTTTTTTTCCTCGAGAAACGTGTCACATTTGCCTTGTTTTTCATGTCGCCTCAATTTTTGTGTCCATGGTTGGGAAGTTTTTTGGCACATGGTTTTGTCGATGTTTTTCCATTTTCGGTTAAGGTAATAGGGTTGTTCACTAATCCAGGTCATTGGGTTAGGGTTTTGGATGTCGTTGGCTCCTATATGTATATTGTATTGTAAACAATGTATCACTATGAATGAATATAGAATATGTTGGTTTCCCGGTTTGGGTTTCCAAGGGAAAAATCTTTGTGTAATGTGTGTACTTGTCATTGTATCCTTTCGGTTCTTTTATTGAAAATCTATTTGCAGTAAAATATTGTACAAGGTTAAACTCTACATTTGGTATCAGATCTTTGTTGGCTTCAGGGGGACGCCTTTGTGGTCAAGGGTTTGGCTCGGGACTGTGATAAACCTAGTTACAGTGGGAGATCTGTGGTATTGATTTTTTCAGGTGAAAATAAATGGTGAGCAGTTCACAAATGGAGATCGAGAAGTTTAATGGGCAAATTTTTGAGCTGTGGAAGATCAAGATGGAAGATCTGTTGGTGGACAGAGATCCGTGGATCGCGGTGGATCCAGGTACTACACCTATAGGAACTTCAGAAGATGACTGGAAAAAGTTGGATCAGAAGGCGAAGAGCACAATCCGATTATGTCTCTCAGATTCCATATTACTGAATGTGTCAGAGGAAGCTACAACCAAAGATTTATGGGATAAGTTGGGGAAGTTGTATCAATCTAAGCCCCTAGTAAATAAACCATTCCTAAGAAAGAAGTTGTATAACTTGAGGATGAGAGATGGAGATTCGGTGGCAGAGCATTTGAACGCCTTCAATACCGTGTTAAGTTAGCTACTATCTGTTGAGGTTAAAATTTAAGATGAAGATAAGTGTATCAGTTTACTATGCTCTTTACCAGACTCGTGGGATAGTCTAGTTTTGGCCTCGGGTAGTAATACAACTGCCTTGAAGTTTGATGAAATGGTATCATCCTTGTTGTTGGAGGAGATGAGACAGAAGAACATGGAACGACAAAGCACAGATGCATTATTTGCAAGAGGATGCTCCCAGGAAAGAAATAGATCCAAGTCCTTAAGTGGGAGATCTAAGTCTAAGGGAATATCTAAGTCTACCGGAAAGTTTGTAAAGGTATGTTGGAGATGTGGAAAAGAAGGGCACTACAAGAAGCAGTGTAGATCCAAAGTTGAGAAAAAGAACGGATCTGAAGAATCTCCTTCTACATAAGAAAAGACCTCTAAGGAAGAAGGAGGGGATGTGTACTTGTCTTCTTCAAGCACACATGTAGATCATGAGGCATGGTTGTTGTTGTTGCAAGAGTTGACTCTAGGCTGTAAAAGAGCCAAGCCTTAGCACATTTTTAAAAGAAATAAATCTTGTTGATTGATCAGTCATAGGAGGCTTCTAGAACTAGGTTGAAAATAGTCATTCCACTCATTTATAGATCAGAAACGAAAAGGCATGACCTCGTTTGTCTAATTCATTTTAAAATCATGAGGATGGATAGAAGATAGGGGATAAACAAAACTGAAAGAAAAGGCCAAGCATTTGGTCTTCCTTTCAATAGAAGAAATAACACTGAAACTTCAAATATCTGAACATAGGTCTTGTCTCACTCATAGAAAGACAGAGGAAAGGCTGTGAACAAATAAAACTTGTAAATAAGGCAAAACAATTAAGATGCAGGTCTTGTTCTACTCGCAGCAAAACAGAGGAAAAACTGCACCTTAAGGAATGTCTTGAACTAGCTACAGCAGAGGTAGTACTGAATTGTAACCATTACAAGCTGAAATAATAAATGTAAGGAAGAAAGAGCAGTGATGAAAACTTCAGAAACAATAATACAGGAAGAAAAAGGAATCAGACAGTGACAAAGTATAGAATCTCTTGGCACTCTGTTCTATATTTGCTGAAAAAGAACACATTACAAACCCAGCCTCCGAAAGGCCCTCCAGGCTGTCCTCCTTCTGTTACACCTATCAGTCTTTTTTGTTTAAAAGGAAAAATAAAACTCTTGGCGTTCCAGGAATCTGAAACGGTTAGTCTTCTAGAACCCGCGACTGCCAGATGCGCGAATTACTATATGGAAGGTTACCGAACACATACGATTACAAAAAACCTTTGACTAGATCGTCCATCAAGGGTAATCTTCATGTATGAGCCAATGACTCGCTGGAATGTTACCCATCAAACATAGGGGAATACGAACGATATTTACAAGAATCGAGAGGTAATCTTTGAACTATAATCCCAAAATTTTCACGATCACCGGAACTTGGGTATTGAGGAAATCCATTGTCTTGGATGGCGCTTTGGTTGAATCCCACAAGATTGCTATTAATCCTTTAACGGTTCAATTACAACAGCAATCTCACGTGCCCGATCGCTTGATTGATATGGGCTTGTATGCTGCTCATGAGAATTGTTGATTTTATTGCTTCCATGCAGCAAATTTGTTGGCCGCAACAGTGGAAGTGTCGTTATTGAAGACGTAGAGATGGGCGCCCTCACCTATTGCGAGAGTGGGATAAACTCGAGCCGTTATGCAAACCTTTCCCCCCTCTCCAAAGCTCTCTACGATTGACTGATCAACCAAGGATATCTGCCCAAATTTTAATGTCTGGAACAGTGTTTGGAAAGCCATAAACATTTGTAAAGTCCAGAGGGGCAAACCTTGCAGTAATTCGAGCAACGAACGAATTCGACATTTGAGACCAGTGGAGTCGCCAACAAAATCATGTAGAGTCTACGAACCAAGGAGTCGCCAGGTGAATGATCATAGCCAATTGAATGCCTATCCCTTGTTCACCATCAAGAGATAGATCTGAACTTTGTCGTATCCCAGCGAAGATAACTTCATCCTCCGTCCCCGACAATGGTGCCAGAAAATGTTGTCGCAAGAGTTGACTCTAGACTATAAAAGAGCCAAGCCTTAGCACATTTTTAAAAGAAATAAATCTTGTTGATTGATCAGTCATAGGAGGCTTCTAGAACTAGGTTGAAAATAGTCATTCCACTCATTTATAGATGAGAAACGAAAAGGCATGACCTCGTTTGTCTAATTCATTTTAAAATCATGAGGATGGATAGAAGATAGGGGATAAACAAAACTGAAAGAAACGGCCAAGACTCTGGTCTTCCTTTCAATAGAAGAAATAACACTGAAACTTCAAATATCTGAACACAGATCTTGTCTCACTCATAGAAAGACAGAGGAAAGGCTGTGAACAAATAAAACTTGTAAGTAAGGCAAAACAATTAGGATGCAGGTCTTGTTCTACTCGCAGCAAAACAGAGGAAAAACTGCACCTTAAGGAATGCCTTGAACTAGCTACAGCAGTGGTAGTACTGAATTGTAACCATTACAAGCTGAAATAATGAATGTAAGGAAGAAAGTGCAGTGATGAAAACTTTAGAAACAATAATACAGGAAGAAAATGGAATTAGACAGTGACAAAGTATAGAATCTCTTGGCACTCTGTTCTATATTTGCTGAAAAAGAATACATTCCAAACCCAGCCTCCGAAAGGCCCTCCGGGATGTCCTCCCTCTGTTACATCTATCAGTCTTTTTTTTTTAAAAGGAAAAATAAAACTCTTGGCGTTCCAGGAATCTGAAATGGTTAGTCTTCTGGAACCCGCGACTGCCAGATGCGCGAATTACTATTTGGAAGGTTACCGAACACATAAGATTACAAAAAACCTTTGACCAGATCGTCCATCAAGGGTAATCTTCCTGTACGAGCCAATGAATCGTTGGAATGTTACCCATCAAACAGAGAGAACCCATCAAGCAGAGGGGAATACGAACGATATTTGCAAGAATCGAGAGGTAATCTTTGAACTATAATCCCAAAATTTTCACGATCACCGGAACTTGGGTATTGAGGAAATCCATTGTCTTGGATGGCGCTTTGGTCGAATCCCACAAGATTGCTATTAATCCTTTAACGGTTCAATTACAACAGCAATCTCACGTGCCCGATCGCTTGATTGAGATGGGCTTGTATGTTGCTCATGAGAATTGTTGATTTTATTGCTTCCATGCAGCAAATTTGTTGGCCGCGACAGTGGAAGTGTCGTTATTGAAGATGTAGAGATGGGCGCCCTTGCCTATTGCGAGAGTGGGATAACCTCGAGTCGTTATGCAAACCTTTCCCCCCTCTCCAAAGCTCTCTACGATTGACTGATCAACCAAGACTCGAAATGAAAGGCTCTTCTCCTTGAAAGAGCCCACATGATTCACGAAAGCTCTGTATGTTGTTTTATCAATGTCTCTCTGTAAAGACGATCTGCTCTGGTCACTGCACATTAATAGCTTCAATTTGTTTCGAACGATCTGAAAAATACACAAGTGCGTTCAATCAAGTCCTTGGAAGCCAAAACAAGCAGCCCAAATGGCCCGCCAATAGTCCTCGCAGCTGAGCCCATACAGCTGCACAGTTGTTGAGCTGTCGAATTTTCTCCTGTCTCTTCTTCAAACTCTGCAATTTCGAGCCTTGGGAGATCAAAGGAGACCTCCACATCGACCTGAGCAGCATTAATGCCTGCGATTTCTACAACGGATCCACTACTGATATCCATGCTTTGTTTGAATGTTTTGTTTCGACGAAGGGATTCTACTTCGGAAATCGACCACTGCAGAAGCTGCGTTCTAGTGACGATGTCTAGCCAGATGGTTCTTTGAATCACCTGAACACTGATATCCTAGAAATACTTATCCATAACTGGTTGTGAAGGTGTCGAAAAGCTGCAAAGATAAGAATACCCAAGCTGAAATTATTTGCCTCCTGTCGCCATTGATAGCTCCGAGAGAGCGTGGGTTCAAGTCCTTGAGGTCACAGTCTACGGAATAACGGAAATTCTGAGCAGGTCGATTAAAAACGGGCGTTGTTTTCACGACCACCTCTACTTGTGGAATCTCATCTTCCTTATCTGCAAGAACCATAATCAATAGTGCGTGTGTGGCCAAACGAAATTGCAACGTGTCCGTAATAGCAGGTATCCTGTGTGCAACGGCAATTACAGTGCAGTCTGCAAATTCCTTTCTAATTATTTTCTGGAGAATGGCATCTGTCTGTCCAGAACAAAAAATCAACTTTTCCTTAGCAACGCCCGTCCCAAACAAATAATTGTCTTTGCCCAACACTCCAATTCTCTCCGCCATCCCGACTTTTTAATTTAATGAGTAGAGGTGCCTATAATTCATGAATGGCGTGCAAAGTTCGGGTTCGCCTTTTTAATTTGTTGAGTCCTTTGCCAAAATAGTTGAATGCAATCGTTACCTTCATGATCACGTCGTCAGCATAGGTGACATTATCGTTGAATAGGGACACCTTCCCACCAGAAACAGACTTAACATAAAAATAATTCTTTGACAAGGCTATGCATGAGACTGCTTCTTCTGGATTTGTATCATTCGTATCATTTGTCATAAGGATTCCACTCACTGGCTGCCACAGTCGCGGTGTAGTATTTGTTGTGGCCTTGCCAGATGGATTGCGATCATTACGCAACCACCAACATTGGAGGAAAGAGCTAGGACAATAGCCCCTGAATTAGTATATATTAATCTGGCTACCTTTCCAGCAGGTAACATATCTGGCAACCTAAGAGACCTACGCTGGGTGATATCAGTGATCTCTGCGAACTTCGAGTTCTTTCTCTTATCGGCAGCCTCATCCAGGAGCCTAGGTTTCACATCCGCTGTCCAGGTGTTGTCAAGACTATTGATAGTAGAAATTGATACAGCAGGAGGAACCCTTTCCAACCGTTCCATTGGACCAGGAAGCGGGGCAGCTGTGTTTATCATAGCAGTCGTGGCATTTGTTGTTGAAGCCATCTTGGTTGACACCACCTCTGGTGGTATTCCTGTACCCTCAAACACCCTATTCTCAAGCATACGAAGCAAGTGAAGTTCATCAACATGTGCTAAAATCTTAATCCCATTATCAGTTGTAGTTACAGCAAGTAAGGACCCTTATTGAAACGGAGGCGAGGGCTTGCTGGCAAACAACCCTCAACATCGATAGTTGTCAAAATGTTGATATTATGAATGTCCCAAAACTTAATTTGAAATTCATCACCAGCTGCAAAAACCTGTTTCTCGTTGTATCAAACTGCACAACTCCTAAGGACCGTTTTCAGAATCCAGAATATGTTTGTTTGATTGCACCTGCAATTTCTTTCCACTCAACTAAGTACGATTTCCCTTCTTCGCTTGTTCCACATGAGGAAAGTCGCTTTCCATCGGCACTGTAAGTCATTGTAGTACACCAATGCCCAGGGGCATCCTAATTTACTCTAGATCCCAATAGATCATAGAGCTAAGCTTTGATCTTTCCATCAATAGCCGTAGAGAAAATGAACTGGATATTTTCCATACGATGAGGGCAGACTGAATATACAGGCGTTTAATGACCTTCAAATGTGTATTGCTTTGTGCCAGTTACAACATCCCACACCTTGATAGCTTTATCATCTTCACCAGTGATAACACAGAGTTGTTTGTTATTCGGGTGACAAAAAGCAATATCATTCATACTACCAATATGGGCACAAATCTCTAGATGTTGCCTCAACTCGCAATATGCTTGGAAAATGCAACCCCAAGCAATGTCCCATCCGAGTTCCAAATATATTGATTTATAGAGAGACCTGGATCTTTGACAAGTGCTGCCTGCAGTGGCATTGAGCACGCTGAGATATCCCATACGCTAAAGGCTCTGAGAGCCAATCTTTCCCGTGAACCCACGTCCCAAATTCCAATATCACCAACATTCGTTCCAACTAGCAGTATTGTTGGCTGCAGTGGGTGAAAATCCATGCTCATAACATTTGAACCCTGGTTAAAGATTCATGAAACGATTTTAGGAATTTCTTGCAGGTACATGCTAGGAGGATGAATGGAGCCGGGTAGGACACCTTCCCCAGCGTAGTCAATTTCGATATCTATTACAACATCGACTCCCTCTAGGGATGGTACTTTTTCATAAAGTGCCAAGAACAGTAGACCAGGTGCCTATATCCATTGGGTGGCCTTACGAAATCATCCTTATCAAATCCTGAACGCTGTCACTTTACTTGCATCTTTGCAGAACGAAAAGTTGCTTATTCACCCATTGGGCTATGGAGTCGTAATGCTTTATAACAAAACCATATTGGATTCAAAACTGAACTGAAAAACATATTGAAAACCATCGATGTAATCTAATGCTTGAAGTCAAGCTTATTTATATACATCACCTACTCTAACTACTGAAAAGTTTTCACTGAATCAAATAATACGAAAATGCCAGTGAAGCCAATCCAATAGTTGTCTACTTATTTGAAACTTTCTCACACTTTCTTTGAGCATGCTGAAAAAGGAAACCAACAACTCCCGTCTGACCTGTTGGTGATCATGGATTTGCAAACCTTTCATCAATTCTTGTGACCAAATATTCATGACATAGCATATTCCTCCATTAAATGAATCCAAAAGATCAGCAAAAGGGTCTTGGAAAAATATATTGTTCTGAGGTTTTAAAACATCCAGGACTACTCTATGTTCTGATTTATGATGCTCAGGATCATTAAACATGGCAACCATATCTTTTTCATGAAACACAACAGAGTCTAAAATCTGATCTTCTAGCAAGAAATCATCATACATAGGTT
>ML794157.1:38640-62749 GCA_009831015.1 Picea engelmannii
ATGTTGTCGCAAGAGTTGACTCTAGGCTGTAAAAGAGCCAAGCCTTAGCACATTTTTAAAAGAAATAAATCTTGTTGATTGATCAGTCATAGGAGGCTTCTAGAACTAGGTTGAAAATAGTCATTCCACTCATTTATAGATCATAAACGAAAAGGCATGACCTCGTTTGTCTAATTCATTTTAAAATCATGAGGATGGATAGAAGATAGGGGATAAACAAAACTGAAAGAAAAGGCCAAGCATCTGGTCTTCCTTTCAATAGAAGAAATAACACTGAAACTTCAAATATCTGAACACAGGTCTTGTCTCACTCATAGAAAGACAGAGGAAAGGCTGTGAACAAATAAAACTTGTAAATAAGGCAAAACAATTAGGATGCAGGTCTTGTTCTACTCGCAGCAAAACAGAGGAAAAACTGCACATTAAGGAATGCCTTGAACTAGCTACAGCAGAGGTAGTATTGAATTGTAACCATTACAATCTGAAATAATGAATGTAAGGAAGAAAGAGCAGTGATGAAAACTTCAGAAACAATAATACAGGAAGAAAACGGAATTAGACAATGACAAAGTATAGAATCTCTTGGCGCTTTGTTCTATATTTGCTGAAAAAGAATACATTCCAAACCCAGCCTCCGAAAGGCCCTCCGGGCTGTCCTCCCTCTGTTACATCTATCAGTCTTTTTTTTTTAAAAGGAAAAATAAAACTCTTGGCGTTCCAGGAATCTGAAACGGTTAGTCTTCTGGAACCCGCCACTGCCAGATGCGCGAATTACTATTTGGAAGGTTACCGAACACATAAGATTACAAAAAACATTTGACCAGATCGTCCATCAAGGGTAATCTTCCTGTACAAGCCAATGAATCACTGGAATGTTACCCATCAAGCAGAGGTGAATACGAACGATATTTACAAGAATCGAGAGGTAATCTTTGAACTATAATCCCAAAATTTTCACGATCACCGGAACTTGGGTATTGAGGAAATCCATTGTCTTGGATGGCGCTTTGGTCGAATCCCACAAGATTGCTATTAATCCTTTAACGGTTCAATTACAACAGCAATCTCACGTGCCCGATCACTTGATTGAGATGGGCTTGTATGCTGCTCATGAGAATTGTTGATTTTATTGCTTCCATGCAGCAAATTTGTTGGTTGCGATAGTGGAAGTGTCGTTATTGAAGATGTAGAGATGGGCACCCTCGCCTATTGCGAGAGTGGGATAAACTCGAGCCGTTATGCAAACCTTTCCCCCCTCTCCAAAGCTCTCTACGATTGACTGATCAACCAAGACTCGAAATGTAAGGCTCTTCTCCTTGAAAGAGTCCACATGATTCACGAAAGCTCTGTATGTCGTTTTATCAATGTCTCTCTGTAAAGATGATCTGCTATGGTCACTGCACATTAATAGCTTCAATTCGTTTCAAACAATTTGAAAAAATACACAAGTGCGTTCAATCAAGTCCTTGGAAGCCAAAACAAGCAGCCCAAATGGCCCGCCAATAGTCTTCGCAGCTGAGCCCATACGGCTGCACAGTTGTTGAGCTGTCGAATTTTCTCCCGTCTCTTCTTCAAACTCTGCGATTTCGAGCCTTGGGAGATCAAAGGAGACCTCCACATAAACCTGAGCAGCATTAATGCCTGTGATTTCTACAACGGATCCACTGCTGATATCCATGCTTTGTTTGAATGTTTTGTTTCGACGAAGGGATTCTACTTCGGAAATCGGCCACTGCAGAAGCTGCGTTCTAGTGACGTTGTCTAGCCAGATGGTTCTTGGAATCGCCTGAACACTGATATCCTAGAAATACTTATCCATAACTGGTTGTGAAGGTGTCGAAAAGATACAAAGATAAGAATACCCAAGCTGAAATTATCTGCCTCCTGTCGCCATTGATAGCTCCGAGAGAGTGTGGGTTCAAGTCCTTGAGGTCACAGTCTACGGAATAACGGAAATTCTGAGCAGGTCGATTAAAAACGGGCGCTGTTTTCACAGCCACCTCTACTTGTGGAATCTCATCTTCCTTATCTGCAAGAACCATAATCAATAGTGCATGCGTGGCCAAACCAAATTGCAACGTGTCCGTAATAGCAGGTATCCTGTGTGCAACGGAAATTACAGTGCATTCTGCAAATTCCTTTCTAATTATTTTCTGGAGAATGGCATCTGTCTGTCCAGAACAAAAATTCGACTTTTCCTTAGCAACGCACGTCCCAAACAAATAATTGTCTTTGCCCAACACTCCAATTCTCTCTGCCATCCCGACTTTTTAATTTAATGAGTAGAGGTGCCTATAATTCATGAATGGCGTGCAAAGTTCAGGTTCGCCTTTTTAATTTGTTGAGTTCTTTGCCAAAATAGTTAAATGCAACCGTTACCTTCATGATCACGTCGTCAGCGTAGGTGACATTATCGTTGAATAGGGACACCTTCCCACCAGAAACAGACATAACATAAAAATCATTCTTTGACAAGGCTATGCATTGGACTGCTTCTTCTGGATTTGTATCATTCGTATCATTTGTCATAAGGATTCCACTCACTGGCTGCCACAGTCGCGGTGCAGTATTTGTTGTGGCCTTGCCAGATGGATTGCGATCATTACGCAACCACCAACATTGGAGGAAAGAGCTAGGACAGCAACCCCTGAATTAGTATATGTTAATCTGGCTACCTTTCCAGCAGGTAACGTATCTGGCAACCTAAGAGACCTACGCTGGGTGATATCAGTGATCTCTGCCAACTTCGAGTTCTTGCTCTTATCGGCAGCCTCATCCAGGAGCCAAGGTTTCACATCCGTTGTCCAGGTGCTGTCAAGACTATTGATAGTAGAAATTGATACAGCAGGAGGAACCCTTTCCAACCGTTCCATTGGACCAGGAAGCGGGGCAACTGTGTTTATCATAGCAGCCGCGACATTTGTTGTCGAAGCCATCTTCGTTGACACCACCTCTGGTGGTATTCCTGTACCCTCAAACACCCTATTCTCAAGCATACGAAGCAAGCGGACTTCATCAACATGTGCTAAAATCTTAATCCCATTATCAGTTGTAGTTACAACAAGTAAGGACCCTTATTGAAACGGAGGCGAGGGCTTGCTGGAAAACAACCTTCAACATTGGTAGTTGTCAAAATGTTGATATTATCCATGTCCCAAAACTTAATTTGAAATTCATCACCAGCTGCAAAAACCTGTTTCTCGTTGTATCAAACTGCACAACTCCTAAGGACCGTTTTCGGAATCCAGAATATGTTCGTTTGATTGCACCTGCACTTTCTTTCCACTCAACTAAGTACAATTTCCCTTCTTCGCTTGTTCCACATGAGGAAAGCCGCGTTCCATCGGCACTGTAAGTCATTGTAGTACACCAATGCCCAGGGGCATCCTAATTTACTCTAGATCCCAATAGATCATAAAGCTAAGCTTTGATCTTTCCATCAATAGCCGTAGAGAAAATGAACTGGATATTTTCCATATGATGAGGGCAGACTGAATATACAGGTGTTTCATGACCTTCAAATGTGTATTGCTTGGTGCCAGTTACAGCATACCACACCTTGATAGCTTTATCATCTTCACAAGTGATAACACAGAGTTGTTTGTTATTCGGGTGAGAAAAAGCAATATCATTCATACCACCAATATGGGCACAAATCTCTAGATGTTGCCTAAACTCGCAAACACCGGTATATGAATATAAGTGGACAATATGCTTGGAAAATGTAGCCCCAAGCAATGTCCCATTCAAGTTCCAAATATATTGATTTACAGAGAGACCTGGATCTTTGACAAGTGTTGCCTGCAGTGGCATTGAGCACGTTGAGATATCCCATACACTAAAGGCTCTGAGAGCCAATCTTTCCCGTGAACCCACGTCCCAAATTCCAATATCACTAACATTCGTTCCAACTAGCAGTATTGTTGGCCGTAGTGGGTGAAAATCCATGCTCATAACATTTGAACCCTGGTTAAAGATTCATGAAACGATTTTAGGAATTTCTTGCAGGTACATGCTAGGAGGATGAATGGAGTCGTGTAGGACACCTTCCCCAGCGCAGTCAATTTCGATATCTGTTACAACATCGGCTCCCTCTAGGGATGGTACTTTTTCGTAAAGTGCCAAGAACAGTAGACTAGGTGCCTATATCCATTGGGCGGCCTTACGAAATCATCCTTATCAAATACTGAACGCAGTCACTTTACTTGCATCTTTGCGGAACGAAAAGCTGCTTATTCACCCATTGGGCTATGGAGTCGTAATGCTTTATAACAAAACCATATTGGATTCAAAACTGAACTGAAAAACATATTGAAAACCATCGATGTAATCTAATTCTTGAAGTCAAGCTTATTTATATACATCACCTACTCTAACTACTGAAAAGTTTTCACTGAATCAAATAATACGAAAATGCCAGTGAAGCCAATCCAATAGTTGTCTACTTATTTGAAACTTTCTCACACTTTCTTTGAGCAGGCTAAAAAAGGAAACCAACAACTCCCATTTGACCTGTTTGTGATCATGGATTTGCAAACCTTTCATCAATTCTTGTGACCAAATATTCATGACATAGCATATTCCTCCATTAAATGAATCCAAAAGATCAACAAAAGGGTCTTGGAAAAATATATTGTCCTGAGGTTTTAAAACATCCAGGACTACTCTATGTTCTGATTTATGATGCTCAGGATCATTAAACATGGCAACCATATCTTTTTCATGAAACACAACAGAGTCTAAAATCTGATCTTCTAGCAAGAAATCATCATACATAGGTTCACTAACTTCCTGTAAAGTTCCATGAAATACATGACTGTCACCGTTTAAAAATAGATTTACATTTTAAGAAATGGGAGAAGTTTGACACTCATATCCGGGACTGTGTGAAAACTGTAAATCTGTGTGAGTAGGGGCTGCAACATAGTTGTGCAGGAGCAGACCCTTCTCTTCCTTAGTTAAAGGAGAAGGTGGTCTCCGTATTTTCTGAATAAAACAACAATCATTCCTTTCTATCTCTTTTGCAGGTTGACCGTGATGCTGAATATCTTCTTCTTGAGTAAGTTCGCAAGATCCATCATCTTTATGAGCCAACTCTTCCTCATACTGATCATCTTCATCAACTTGAGAAATTTCTAATTTTTCTTCCTCCTCCTCAAGAGGACTTGTATCACAACAATCTTCAAAAAGGATTTCAGCAGAATATATCCTCTTACAATGTTGATGAAAAAGTGTGTGAAATAATCTCAATGAAGGAATACTGGAATGGGGTAAGGATTTATACCAGATTCTAGCATCTTTTTCCAATGAAAACATAAACAATTTCATGAGGACATCTTCATGATGTACATTTAATTCTCCCATGAGCTTGTGGAATTCAAACAAATGTTGACCAGGATTGTCGTCCTCATATTCTCCAAATTTAGGAAGGATATCTGCCCAAATTTTAATGTCTGGAAAGCCATAAACATTTGTAAAGTCCAGAGGGGCAAACCTTGCAGTAATTCGAGCAACGAACGAATTCGACATTTGAGACCAGTGGAGTCACCAACAAAATCATGTAGAGTCTACGAACCAAGGAGTCGCCAGGTGAATGATCACAGCCAATTGAATGCCTATCCCTTGTTCACCATCAAGAGATAGGTCTGAACTTTGTCGTATCCCAGGGAAGATAACTTCGTCCTCCGTCCCCGGCAACGGCGCCAGAAAATGTTGTCGCAAGAGTTGACTCTAGGCTGTAAAAGAGCCAAGCCTTAGCACATTTTTAAAAGAAATAAATCTTGTTGATTGATCAGTCATAGGAGGCTTCTAGAACTAGGTTGAAAATAGTCATTCCACTCATTTATAGATGAGAAATGAAAAGGCATGACCTCGTTTGTCTAATTCATTTTAAAATCATGAGGATGGATAGAAGATAGGGGATAAACAAAACTGAAAGAAAAGGCCAAGCATCTGGTCTTCCTTTCAGTAGAAGAAATAACACTGAAACTTCAAATATCTGAACACAGGTCTTGTCTCACTCATAGAAAGACAGAGGAAAGGTTGTGAACAAATAAAACTTGTAAATAAAGCAAAACAATTAGGATGCAGGTCTTGTTCTACTCGTAGCAAAACAGAGGAAAAACTGCACCTTAAGGAATGCCTTGAACTAGCTACAGCAGAGGTAGTACTGAATTTTAACCATTACAAGCTGAAATAATGAATGTAAGGAAGAAAGAGCAGTGATGAAAACTTCAGAAACAATAATACAGGAAGAAAACGGAATTAGACAGTGACAAAGTATAGAATCTCTTGGCACTCTGTTCTATATTTGCTGAAAAAGAATACATTACAAACCCAGCCTCCGAAAGGCCCTCCGGGCTGTCCTCCCTCTGTTACATCTTTCAGACTTTTTTTTTTAAAAGGAAAAATAAAACTCTTGGCGTTCCAGGAATCTGAAACGGTTAGTCTTCTGGAACCCGCAACTGCCAGATGCGCGAATTACTATTTGGAAGGTTACCGAACACATAAGATTACAAAAAACCTTTAACCAGATCGTCCATCAAGGGTAATCTTCATGTACGAGCCAATGAATCATTGGAATGTTACCCATCAAACAGAGAGAACCCATCAAGCAGAGGGGAATACGAACTATATTTACAAGAATCGAGAGGTAATCTTTGAACTATAATCCCAAAATTTCCACGATCACCGAAACTTGGGTATTGAGGAAATCCATTGTCTTGGATGGCACTTTGGTCGAATCCCACAAGATTGTTATTAATCCTTTAACGGTTCAATTAGAACAGCAATCTCACGTGCCCGATCGCTTGATTGAGATGGGCTTGTATGCTGCTCATGAGAATTGTTGATTTTATTGCTTCCATGCAGCAAATTTGTTGGCCGCGATAGTGGAAGTGTCGTTATTGAAGACATAGAGATGGGCGCCCTCGCCTATTGCGAGAGTGGGATAAACTCGAGCCGTTATGCAAACCTTTCCCCCCTCTCCAAAGCTCTCTACGATTGACTGATCAACCAAGACTCGAAATGAAAGGCTCTTCTCCTATAAAGAGCCCACATGATTCACGAAAGCTCTGTATGTTGTTTTATCAATGTCTCTCTGTAAAGACGATCTGCTCTGGTCGCTGCACATTAATAGCTTCAATTCGTTTCGAATGATCTGAAAAAATACAGAAGTGCGTTCAATCAAGTCCTTGGAAGCCAAAACAAGCAGCCCAAATGGCCCGCCAATAGTCCTCGCAGTTGAGCCCATACGGCTGCACAGTTGTTGAGCTGTCGAATTTTCTCCTGTCTCTTCTTCAAACTCTGCGATTTCGAGCCTTAGGAGATCAAAGGAGACCTCCACATCGACCTGAGCAACATTAATGCCTGCGATTTCTACAACGGATCCACTGCTGATATCCATGCTTTGTTTGAATGTTTTGTTTCGACGAAGGGATTCTACTTCGGAAATCAGCCACTGCAGAAGCTGCGTTCTAGTGACGCTGTCTAGCCAGATGGTTCTTGGAATCTCCTGAACACTGATATCCTAGAAATACTTATCCATAACTGGTTGTGAAGGTGTTGAAAAGCTACAAAGATAAGAATACCCAAGCTAAAATTATCTGCCTCCTGTCGCCATTGATAGCTCCGAGAGAGCGTGGGTTCAAGTCCTTGAGGTCACAGTCTACGGAATAACGGAAATTCTGAGCAGGTCGATTAAAGACGGGCGTTGTTTTCACGGCCACCTCTACTTGTGGAATCTCATCTTCCTTATCTGCAAGAACCATAATCAATAGTGCGTGCGTGGCCAAACGAAATTGCAACGTGTTCGTAATAGCAGGTATCCTGTGTGCAACGACAATTACAGTGCAGTCTACAAATTCCTTTCTAATTATTTTCTAGAGAATGGCATCTGTCTGTCCAAAACAAAAATTCGACTTTTCCTTAGCAACGCACGTCCCAAACAAATAATTGTCTTTGCCCAACACTCCAATTCTCTCCACCATCCCGACTTTTTAATTTAATGAGTAGAGGTGCCTATAATTCATGAATGGCGTGCAAAGTTCGGGTTCGCCTTTTTAATTTGTTGAGTCCTTTGCCAAAATAGTCAAATGCAACCGTTACCTTCATGATCACGTCGTCAACGTAGGTGACATTATCGTTGAATAGGGACACCTTCCCACCAGAAACATACATAACATAAAATTCATTCTTTGACAAGGCTATGCATGAGTCTGCTTCTTCTGGATTTGTATCATTCGTATCATTTGTCATAAGGATTCCACTCGCTGGCTGCCATAGTCGCGGTGCAGTATTTGATGTGGCCTTGCCAGATGGATTGCGATCATTAAGCAACCACCAGCATTGGAGGAAAGAGCTAGGACAACAGCCCCTGAATTAGTATATATTAATATTGCTACCTTTCCAGCAGGTAACGTATCTGGCAACCTAAGAGACCTACGCTGGGTGATATCAGTGATCTCTGCCAACTTCGAGTTCTTGCTCTTATCGGCAGCCTCATCCAGGAGCCTAGGTTTCACATCCGCTGTCCAGGTGCTGTCAAGACTATTGATAGTAGAAATTGATACAGCAGGAGGAACCCTTTCCAACCGTTCCATTGGACCAGGAAGCGGGGTAGCTGTGTTTATCATAGCAGCCGTGGCATTTGTTGTTGAAGCCATCTTCGTTGACACCACCTCTGGTGGTATTCCTGTACCCTCAAACACCATATTCTCAAGCATACGAAGCAAGCAGACTTCATCAACATGTGCTAAAATCTTAATCCCATTATCAGTTGTAGTTACAGCAAGTAAGGACCCTTATTGAAACGGAGGCGAGGGCTTGCTGGCAAACAACCCTCAACATCGGTAGTTGTCAAAATGTTGATATTATCCATGTCCCAAAACTTAATTTGAAATTCATCACCAGCTGCAAAAACCTGTTTCTCGTTGTATCAAACTGCACAACTCCTAAGGACCGTTTTCGGAATCCAGAATATGTTCGTTTGATTGCACCTGCACTTTCTTTCCACTCAACTAAGTACGATTTCCCTTCTTCGCTTGTTCCACATGAGGAAAGCCGCGTTCCATCGGCACTGTAAGTCATTGTAGTACACCAATGCCCAGGGGCATCCTAATTTACTCTAGATCCCAATAGATCATAGAGCTAAGCTTTGATCTTTCCATCAACACTGGATGACAAGACTCCACAAGAGGTTTGGATTGGTAAGAAACCTTATCTCACACATCTCAAGGTATTTAGCTGTTAGGCCCATGTTCATGTTCCAAAGGGAAACAAGAGTAAGTTAGATAAGAAGGATGAAAGGTGTATCTTTCTTGGGTATAAAGATGGTCTCAAAGGTTATAAGCTTTGGAACCCAGAAACTAAGAAGGTTGTGTATAGTCGAGATGTGGTATTTAGAGAAATGAAGGATGTTGTTAAACAAGAAGTCCTACCAAGTAAGGAAGAACCAGAGAAAATAGAGTTTGATTTAAAGGATGATGAATCAGACTCTACATAAGAACAAGAATCAAAAGAAGAAGATCCTCATACTTCGGTATGGAGGAGATTGGTTCGAGAAAGAAGGCTACCATAGAGGTATACTCCATCTAATTTTCGTTCAAATTTTTCTTTGTCTATTACTGATGATGATCCTAGAACTGTCAAGGAGGCAGTGGATTCAGAGGATGGAAAGCTCTAGAAAAAGGCCATGGATGAAGAAATGACAGCCTTGGATAAGAATGAGGCTTGGGATCTAGTGGAGCTACCTACTGGAAGAAAGCCCATTGGCAGCAAATGGGTATTTAAAAAGAAGTTGAATGCAAAAGGAAAAGTGGAGAAATACAAAGTTTGGTTAGTAGCAAAGGGTTATTCCCAAGTTGACGTAATTGATTTTGATGGATATGAAGACATCATTCCTACATGGGGATTTGGAAGAATAAATCTATATCAAACAGCCAAAAGGATTTGTTGTGAAGGGAAAGAAGGAGCTGGTATGAAAGTTGAAAAAGTCCCTATATGGTTTAAAACAATCACTAAGGATGTGGCATCAAAAATTTGATATGTATATGCTGGGACTTGGCTTCACAAGAAGCAAAGAGGATCATTGTTTGTATTTTAAATTAATTGGTGATCATTTGATTTATTTGGTCTTGTATGTGGATGACATGTTGCTGGTAGGAAACACCAAGGAGATTATCCAAGATGTGAAAACTCAGTTGTCCTCTAAATTTGACATGAAGGATCTGAGTGCTTCAAATTTCATTTTGGGCATGGAAATTAAAAGAGATCGGAAAAAGAGGAAACTCTGGTTAAATTAGAGAAAATATGTCAAGAGAATATTGCAAAGGTTTAATATGCAATCGGTCAAGGTCCCTATTCCTGTTGGTGTAAAGTTACATGTGGATCAGTGTCCCAAGACACAGGAAGAGGAAGAGGACATGTCTCGTGTTCCATATGCGAGTGCAGTTGGTAGTTTGATGCATGCAATGGTGTGTACTAGACCGGACATTGCACATGCAGTGGGAGTTTTGAGTAGGTATATGTCAAAACCAGGGAAGGAGCATTGGACAATAGTAAAAAGGGTTTTCAGGTATTTGCGTGGCACTGCTAGCTATGGATTATGCTACCAAGGAAGACCAGGATTGGACAGATTGTTGGACTTACATGGCTTTGTGGATGCAAACTGGGCTGGAGATATGGATTGTAAGAGATATACAAGCAGGTATGTGTTTAACTTGTTTGGAGGAGCAATCAATTGGATGAACAAAAGATAGGTTGTAGTGGCACTTTCAACTACAAAAGTTGAATACATGGTAGTCACTCATGCAAGTAAGGAAGCAGTATGGTTACAAATATTGTGTTCAAGTATTGGGTTGGTACAACAAGCTGTAAGGATAGATTGTGACAATCAGAGTGTGATTTTCCTAGCGAAGAACCCGACTTATCATTCAAAGACAAAGCATATTGATATTCAATATCACTTTGTGAGAGACATGGTTGAAGAAAATAAAGTGTTGTTGATGAAGGTGGAAACTTTGAAGAATGTTGTAGATTCATTAACAAAATCTGTGAGAACTGAGAAGTTCTCTTGGTCTAGAGGATCCATGGGCATTGTTGCCCTAGATTGTTGACTATGTGACCCTGTAACCCCCTGTATTCAAAGAAAACAACAAGTGGGAGAATGTTGGGTATGTGTTATATTCTTTGCATGACTAGCCTTAATGTTTGCTACGTTGCGTTGGGCGTGTAGGGGTTTGGGGGTAGCGCCCCCGAGATTTTTTTTTGCCTCAAGAAACGTGTCACTTTTTTGTCTTGTTTTTTGAGTTGCCTCGATTTTCATGTCCATTGTTGGGCGCTTTTTCGGCACATGGTTTTTTCCGATGGTTTTCTATTTCCGGTTAAGGAATTAGGGTTGTTGACTAATCCAATACATTGGGTTAGGGTTTTGGATGCCGGTGGCTCCTATATGTATATTGTATTGTAAACAATGTATCACTATGAATGAATATAGAATATGTTGGTTTTCCCGGTTTGGGTTTCCAAGGGAAAAATTTATGTGTAATGTGTGTACTTGCCATTGTATTCTTTCTGTTCTTTTATTGAAAATCTATTTGCAGTCAAATATTGTACACGGTTAAAATCTACAATGTACCTATGGAGCATTTTCCTGTTGAGGAAATGACTCAAGATCCTTGTGAAAGTTGTCGTGAACACTCCTGGAGCACCTGAGAGTTCACGGAGTCCCCAGTTGTGAGATTCCTGACCAACCGAGTGCACTGGAGCCCTAGAGGGAAGTGGGAAGGCTTGAGAGACTGTGTGTAGTGAAGGGGGATCCCATTCCTTGGGTTGTGCATGTTGTGGTGAAGATAGTTGGTGGATTGGAATTTTTTTTGGAGTAGAACCTGGGTTTTGGGCTACTAAATGTGGAGAGTGGACAACCAAGAGGGGCAAATCTCCTTGTGGACTCATGGCCTCATCTCGGGGGTGGCTTGTTGTTGAGAGAAATTGAGCAGCAAGTTTATGGTTGGGAGGAACATTCTTCGTACACAACCAATTGGTTATTTTATAAACATATAAGTTTTATGTTATGTTTATTGTGTTAATTATGTTATGTAAATGAATATCTGAATGTTGTGTTTATTGTTTTGCTTGAACAATTGCAATCATGGGGTTTAATTATGTTGTTAGATGCATGTTAAATTATGAGCATGTTGCCCCTTGGTTCATTTTATATGTATGGGGCATTTTTAAATTTCGTGTTAGTAGGCGGGTATGTTATAATTGTTAAGAAATACATGAGCATCTTCTTGATTTACACAATATTACAAATTTCCTTTCCCAATTAGTCAACTCTAAGTCTCCAATTTTGATAGGCCATGGCCTAATCTATTATTAGTGTTCAAGACCAAAAGCAAATAAGTCTAGGTTGCTTTTATCATGTTGGTTAATTTTAGGGTTCATTTGATTAGTTTGGTGTGGAATGTATGTGCTTGATGTGTGAATTGCACTGAATAAATGTTGTAATGAAAGATTAAAAGAGAGAAATGCTTGGAAATGTGAGAGTTTGCTTATTTTTTTTTCCTTACTTTCTTCTTGGTAGTTTTTAGAAATAAATAGACAATAGGTAGCATAGGCAACATAGTACAATTCACTCCAAAAACTAGAAATTTTGAAAATAAATCCTTATTTTTTTTCACTTATAAAGTAAGTTGCTCGTATGTCTTCTCAAAGGGACCTTCACACAAGTTAGCCTGGGTGTAGGTTTACTTCACTACAATTGTGCATGGTGCACAGGAAAGGAAAAAAACAAGCACACACACACACACAGGTAAATACACCCCGCTCTCGAGAAAATAAAATAAAACAGAAGGAACATGGGTATAAAGTTGTGTTATTGTGGATCTTGAATGGACATAGATGGTAAATAGAAAACCAAAGAGCATATATCACAAGAAAATCCTAAAACCAATCTATATATGAGTTTTAAAGTCAAAGAAAGCTCCTCCCAATTGGAGTCACCATTTCATTGAAATTATTTTTTTATTCTTTAATTTTAATTAGTTCGTATGGCTACTCGATCCCCACTGGTTGATCAGAGGCCTAATGTCATAAAATATGTTTTACTCTACTATATCAAACAAGTAAGAAAGAAAACTAAGGTTTTGAGAGATAAGGAGAGAGATCAACCCATTAATCCCATGCTTCTTGTTGGATCTTCCAAGGTTGAATGAATGAATAAGAAGAGGAGGTCATATCTCCACAAATCCCGTGTACAATACAAGCAAAACACCTTTCACACAATACAAGTTGCAGGACCCTATATTTAACTCATTAAACAAAGTAAAACCCCTTGTGATCTACTCACAAAATTAAATGAAATAAAAGCACATGCATTCAAACAACAACATCAAAAAGGAAAAGATACATCAATAAGATTCATAAATAAGAAGTGATGTGACATACCAAGTCCCTTCTTCTTGTAGTTGGATCCTCTTCAAAGCTCTGTTATGTCTAATGGTCCTTAATATCTCATTAATCCTCTTCTTTTCAAGATTCCATAAGCAATTTTGGACTAATAAAAAGAATTATGTAAATGTGACAACCTTCTTAATGTCAAAAAAAAGAATCATAGTGGCTATTATCCAAGATCAATCTCAATAATGCAAAGGACACACCATAATAAGCTATGCAAAGGACACACCATAATAAGCTTGATACATACATGATCAAAAGATATGAATACCATGTGACGGATGCTTTTTATAGCTTTTTTTTAACCCTTCCAAAGGTTTTTACTTGAAAAATAGATATGCTCTCGTGAATAATCTTAAGATATACGTGCACACAATAACTATGGTTAAGATAGACAAAATAAACTCAGGAGGGTGCATTGATCAAGTTTGACATTGATTGAGGAATGCACGTGGCTATTGGCTAATTTTGCATGCTTTGGGTGCAACTATCAATCAAATATCTACAACCATCACCTAACGTAGGGAATTTTGACCATTTTCCCAAAGTTCTTGGAAAAATTAAGGCTCTTCCCAAAAATTAAACCACGTAAACTTGCATTTCGGGGTTAAGACTACTTGGTACATGCAAGAGGATGTCATCCAATGACAATAATTATATGTAGCTTGCCTATAATTTCCTTAACCAAGTCACGAGGAATCTATACGAGGAATCTATATCCTACTTTATATATACTTCATAATCATTAGTGGTTTGAGGTAGACATATGAGGATTAAGCACTCCACATCACCTCCCAAGATAATAACTACATGCTCTCAGTACTACAATGCCAAAAAACGACTCCTCAAAACTCAATTAGCATTCCACTAAATAAGAGCAAAAGGTAAAGTTTAGAGAGGAATGCCCCCTAAATATTGCCATTAAATTTTTACACATATACAAAGTAACTAAGAGGCTATACAAAATCAACAAAGTCAATCTAAACTATTAATAATACATAATTAAATTCATGAAAATAATGATGAACCTACCATAACACATACTAGATGTAACATGCCCAACTCCCTTGCTGGGCATGTTACGATTAAAATCGACTATCATACTGATTCAAATGCGGAAATATAAACATCATGACATACACGCTTATGCTACTACCATTAGTAATTAAAAACATGAATTCAAATGGTTTAAACATGCGCTACAATAACTTAACATAGACTTCAACATTAATACACACAACATACATAGTAAATGCATCGTTTATCCACATCATTAAACATTAAATAACACAGTGATTAAAACACTTATCTTTTAAAAACCTCTTACACAACTGACTGCAGACAAAGGACATTCCTCCCAACCGTAGGCTCTATTGCACCATTTCTCTTTGCAACAAGCCACCCTTGAGCTGGGTTTATGAGTCCACAAGGATAAACATAATCCTATGGGTGTCTACAGTCCATTTTAACAACTCAAAACTCACTAAAACATGGTGACACAATTCCTACATCAATCCCAATCGCCCAACTCTCTTCCCCATCAGTCTGCACAACCCAAGGGATGAGATTTCCTTCTATGCACCACAATCCCTTAGACAATATCCATCCCCTCCATGGCTCCAATATAAACCGACCAAGAATATCTCTATTGGGGGCTTTAGGAAATCAAACTACAACATGAGTGCTCACACAACATATACAATTTCTTTTTGGGTAATTTCTCACCATAAATCACTCACAGGCATACCAACCTCCTTCTCAACACAATTACCAGCTTTAGCAAGCTGTCTTTAATACCCACTATCGTTGGCCACTCTTTCACCACACTTAGCTCTCTTTTCCTCACTTCCCACCACTGTAAAAATTGTTCTTCCTTGCTATTATCCTCTTCTCCTATGCTTTCTTGACTCTTACTTTTCCCCAAAGGATGATTATACTCAACCCATGTTGTCATAACTGAGTGGGTTGACTTCCTCACCCAAACTCTTACATGAATTCAATGATTGAGTGTTTAATAAGTTAAAGGGATAAATGGTTAAATGACAAACTCATTAATGGAGATGGCTTAAGACTTAAAGCACATGGAAACCCCTCAAAACCCCCATTGAGCCCCCTCTCTTGTGGAATCATAGCCCCCCCCATTACTCTGGTCCTTACCCGTATACAATCGGTGATGTATTTCATTTTATTATTTTCAATGTACAATGTTTACATATTACATAGCTTGACCTGCGACCATTCATAATACTTACAAATAAACAATGCTATATTGGGGGTCGAAACTGGGGTGTTAGACTAGAAGTGACTCCTTACATGCACATTAGCTATGTACCAAATTCATTTTATATCTTAATTAATAACTAGTGACAACCCCTCCAAAGTGCGTCCTCAAGTAGTGAAAACAAAACAAGGAGTGCATCATGTAATAATTATAACATATTTAAGCATTATATATCACATTATGTGTTTATGCAATTTGGTTTTTTAAACCAAAAAATTGTGTGAAGCTAGTATCAACAACCCGCAAGCCAATACTGGGAAGCACTTGTGACTTGGCAAAGGTCGAGACATCTTGGAGATACATCCCATGAAATGATCCTTTGGGGATCCCACTCAAGGGGGACACCTGCCCCTCGCGCCTCATCATAACGAGTCAAATACAAACACTACCCCTTTCCGGTTTTGAACCCGTGACCTCCAAGGAGGAAACACATGTTCTTAACCATTAGACCCATTGTGTCTTTATGCAATTTGTTATGGCATTGTTTAAATATATTAGTTGGACATATTAGGACTTTAACATTCAATTCGTAAGCAAAGGTAAAATATTCTTCATCATTTACAATCTCAACAATAATTAATTCATAAAAAGTGAAATATGATATGTTATAAATGGAATTTGAATTTAGATGAGGAGGATAACATTTCTCCTCCCTAACCACCTAAACTAACATATATATGCTTATTATATAATATTATATTGACCATAAGTACAAATACCCACTTTAATATAAAAACTAGAAAGATATAAATCTTATGTTTTTATTAATTGCTTTACCATAAAAATAAAAAAAGATTGAAATGGAGTCCTCTAAAAGTATTATGTTAAAGTTTTCTGAGATCTAGAATTTGAATTGAATTTTTGACAAACTTGGTGGTTTTAGAATAACGCAAAATCTATAAGGCCATCGTCCCATTATACACAAAACTTTTCTCAAAATAGAATTTTGATCATGCTTGAAATTCCTACTAAGATTCATGTTAATCTTGGATCTATCAAGTGCCAAAAGGGATCAAATTCTTTGAGTTGTAAATTTTTTGATCATTTAAGATGGATCTAGGCTAGTTGCAATCTCACTCAATTCAGTAGAACTCATAACTCAAAAGTTATGCACACATGGATATGTAAAAATATAATTTTTTCTTTTTCTTTTTCGAAGGTGGCAAAACCTATCATAACTCAATTGTCAAGCTACAACGAGGATACCATCACTCATTGCTATTTGTGAATGCGAGATCACTCATCACCACTATGCAAGGAAAACCATGCCACCTAAAATAATTCGCTAGTGGTTCGTAAGGGGACAAACTTTCACTCTTGCCAGATGCTTATGGGTCTTTGGCCTTTGTGTTTGAGGAAGACGAGCTCTTAGCCAATCAAAAGTAGTTTTACATGTTACTCCATAACCAAAAGATAATTTCAACCTAGATAGTATCCACATGAAAGACAATGTCCCTTGTGGTCATCGCTGAGGCTCACTCCAATGGGATCATGTGCTTTCTAGTAGCATCTAGCTATAGTCCCATACATGAGACCCAACACTACTGTTAAGATATACATATTTGTATCAAGGGGCAATAGTTCGAATGGTTGGGAGGTAGGTTTTGCACTCTCCCCACTTGGGTTCAAATTCACAACGAGACATTTGGCCCATTATGATAAGGCTAGAAGGGTATATACTCTCGAGGAGTGGGACCTCCATGAGGGTGTGTCTCCAAATGTCTCAGCGATTTCTAAATCATAAGTTATTGATATATATGGCTTGCAGGTTGTTGGATACACTCTTGGGTTATAGTGGCATCCAACTGGTTTAATCCCAGATCGCTCTAACAAGTTATTGATTTCCCATGATTAAAAAAATATATATTTACATATTTGCATTATGACATTATTTTTATGTAAATATCACTAGTTTATTATTATTATTTGTTATAAATATATATATTTTTTTGAAAATATGACTACATAAACATTACTTATATACATATGTGAAAACATCTTGTGTAAACTTAACACCTTTTAATGCAATATTTTGTGGTTGTAAATAAAATATATTTACTACATGATTAACATAATTTAATTTAAACTTCTTTTTGCAATCAAACACATAAGGGTTCAACACTTATAAAAAAAATGATCATAAATTATTTACATGACAACACTTCATCCCAACCACTAAACTTCTATATTTGTATAAAACATAAATTCTATACTAAGAAGTAAGAAGTAAAGCAAAATATCTAAAATATGAAATGAAGTTTTGGTCATAGAGTAAGGTTTAAAATTGCTTTTAACTGGCAAAGAGCTCTTCTTCCTCAGAGATAAGGAAACATGTTAATGACTCAATATCGAGAGGTGTTTGGTAAGAGTAATAGTTTGCCCCCTCATAAACCATTGGTGAGTCATTTCAGGTCGCATGATTTTCCTTGAATAATAATGAATAATGGTGATGAATCCGTATGCATTTGCAAATAGTAACAAATGATGACTATCATTGAATTGAGCTTTTGTGAAAGTGGCAAAACCTATTATAACTTTTAACCATTGAATTATGATAAGTTTAGCCACCTTCAATTAATAAAAAAAAAAACGAAAAAAATAAAAAAATCATAAAATTGGAGTTAAAACCCACCTTCCATTAATAAAAAACGAAGAAGAAAGAAAATAAAAAAAAATGGAGTTAAAACCCACGAATCACACCTAATACAAATAACACATTAAATATAATTTTCATATTTCGGAAAATAGACACAGGTTCGGGGTAGAACCAGGGCAGACCCGAAGCTGCTAGGCTCGGATCTAGGCTGAATCTTTAACACAATAATTCTATTCCCACCATACACCCTAATTTCCCAAAATCCTGTCTTTGCTTCCCTCTGCATTGCATCGCATCATCGCATCGGCAGATCGCTGGACTCTGTTCGAATCAGCAGATCACTTGGCTCCCACAGGTGAGTCTTTTATAACTTTTATCTCAATCCCTACGTTCTCCGATAAAAAATAATGACTAAACCCCCTTCTATTTTATGACGATTTCTGTCCGATAAACCTGTCGTGTTGTATTTATTTTGGGGGATGTTAGTATATATGTATCCTGATTTGCAGTTTTTTGACTCACTTTCAGGAGTTTTATTAGCGTTTCCATGAATCTTTTTCTTAAAAGGCTGTTTGACTCAATTCGGAACATTTGCTTGATGGGTTTTACTTCGCCATCCTTCTTTGGATCTGTTGGGTTTCTTTTTTATTTCTTCATTTTTTTTTACAAAACATGGAAGCATTTGCATTTCGGGTACTGGGGTTGGAGGTTTTTTTGACGATATAAGGGTTACCAGAACATACATTTTGGTTTATGTTATGCATTTCTGTTATATTGGATCAATTGGTTATGGATAATCGTAGGCATGTGGTCATTGGGTTATTTTTCGAGAAGACAGCATATTGCATAGGAACCTCTGACCAGTAGTCTCGTGGGCCCAATGTATCTGGCTGGGGTTTTGGGGATCCTAATCTCCTAGGGTCATTTGCTTTAGGCGACGTCTTCCTTTTTGGTTGCCCTTTCCACGTGGGTGGACGTAATTGTAGATAAATAAACAAGGACATGTCCCGCTGCAGTGATCCATGAACTGTGGTCAGAGTTTGATAGGGGTCCTTGCCCACAGCGTTGATGGCTGACCGTTGCTTGGTTCTATAAGTATAAACTTGGGAAGTGTAGACCTATTTTTCATCTAGCAAATGAAGGGCCAGTTTCTTTCTAGCTTTTAGTAGGTATATAGTGTCCTTGAAATGGCACCAAGCACTTAAGTGCAGCAACTACACCTTGCAAAGCAAGGTAGGTCGCAACACCATTCAGGAGGCACATAGAGAGAGGGGTATTCATCAGGGAAAATTTTAGGGGCTAATATTCTTCATTTTGCCAATTTTCTAAGTTTCTACCAAAAATATTTATTCTTTCAAAATGAGTATTTGCCCAGATCTCTATGGTATCAAAATATTTTACTTGAAAAAACTACAAGAGTTTTGCCAAATATTTAAACATGATATATTGAGAATTGTAAAGTTTGGCCAAGGTTTATAAGCATTTTCTTTCCATATAATTTTTTTTATATTTGATATTTTGAAGAGGAAATCAAAATATACATTGTCCTTGGCCTCTTGGCCCAAAAAAGATGCTATTGCTGTCAACAGCCTGTCCTAGATACTGCTTATTACAGTCCTCCAATGGTCTTTCTTGAATACTTGCTCCTACAGACTTCATAGCACTGCTAATCTATTATTATAAGAAAAATAGAGAAACATCATCTTCCGGACTATCAAAAAAAGGAGCTTGCTGAGTCTGAAACCGAGGCTCCATCTCCAAATTCTTGAACTGTGATGATTCCTTCCTGCAGAGACAACGCTCCCTTTGAGAGCTGATCCACCTTTGTATTAAATTCCCGATAAATATGAAGAAAGGAGATAGCCTCGATCCCTCTTTTAATATCCACAACTCTGCTTATGACTGGGCTCAAAATCAGATATGTTATCATATTTTCCTCATTAGCCAAATCTATCGGTAGTTTAGAATCTCCCAATACTTGGAAATTTCAGAATTCCCCTTTGTGCAGCAGATTTCATCAAAAGCGACAAAGCATAAAGCTCAGCTCTGCCAAGGTTTATACACTTTGAAAAACTATGGCTCTTTAACTTTTTTCTTGGTACTGACACGTGCACGCGCATTTTCACCTTCATAACATATTTCTAATCATGCCACACCACCCTATTGTCAGAACAAATTAAATATATTTTCTTGATTCAAAATAATAGACACAGGTTCTGGCTACATTACAGGCAGAAAATTGCAGCAAGCCTCAAAACTGCTAGAATCAGACCTAGGTTGAACCTTTAACAAAGCAATCAATCCTCTTATAATATATTACAGACCCTTAATTGCCAAAAACATTGATTTCGTCTCTCTCTGCATTGCATTGGCATATGTTGGATTGAATGATAGATCCTTTGTCTGAATCTTTATAGCAATCTCTACATTCTTCCTCCAAAGAAAAATGAAAAACCCTCAGTCTATTTGACGAGGGCTTCTGTTTGATAAATCCATCATCTGATATGCATCTGGGCCAAGCTAGATTATATATATATATATATATATATATATATATATATATTTTATGAGGAAAATACCTCGCAGAAAACTCTCCAAGTACTTCCCCATAATCCCTATGATCCATGGATGGTAAACAGGATAAATTGCCGGCCCTGGTTACGGAGCCTAACCTCGAGTGGATCAAGAGAGTCAACCTGTGATCTATCCAACTTTGGAGGGAGAGATCTCGTGTTTGGCTCATGACGAGCTAACCCTTGAGGCTCTAGCTAGATTATGTGTGTGTGTATTATGTTCAATATTTGATCAGCTTTCAAGATTTTTATGAATGATTCTTCTAAGACTTATATAAGAAAGCACAGATCCAATACATAATAATTGCATGTCTTACTAATACAGTGGTGTATCTCTATGTTGGGATTTCATTCCACATTAATACTCTCAATTCTTTTTTGACTTAAATCTGAAACATTTGATTGATGGGTTTTGACTTTGCCATGGTTCTGTGTATCTGTGGGAATTTTTTTCTTTTTCTTTTTTAACATATTTAGTAAAACCATAAAACCATGCAAGTATTTTTATTTTTGGTGCAGGGTATGCAAAGGTTGTGGCTTTTGCACAAATGTAAGGGTTGCCAGCTCATACATTTTAGTTTCTGTTATGTATTAGGTAATGTGGGATCAACTGGTTTTCGATAATAGTAGGTATGTCGTCATTTGTTATTTGTTGTGAAGACAACATATTGCATAGGCATTGGTAGTAACGTGGGTACAATGTAAATTTGTTGGGGATGGTATACCTCTTTAGCCACTACAAGGGATCACTTGTATACATAAATAATATATGTAGGAGATTATTGTAGTTGTCCCCCACATAATTGTATATTATTGTTTGATATTGTTTCCTTTCGGGGTTATTACTTTAGGGGATATTCTCCTACTTCAAAGGAGTTCCTATGCAACTAATCATTATTATTGTATTTGGGAGTTGTGCTCCTTTGTTTGGTATATTCAGTATTTATGCTCTTTGGGTATTTTGGGTGTTGGTATTAGAGCTTTGGGGCCTCAATCTCCCAAGGTCATTCACTTACAATGACTTCTTCCTTTTTGTCCTTTTTATTGTGGGTGGTCGTAGTTTTAGATAAAAGGATTTAAGCAAGGACACACCTTGATGCAATGATTGATCAAATATGGTTAGAGCCTCCTAGGGGCTTTGTTGACAATAATGATATGATTGCCTAGTCCTATGAACTTGTGACATGCAAATCTATTTTGCATTTTGCAAATGGAGGGAAAGTATTTTTCTAGCTTTTAGGAGGTATTTATTGTCTTTAGAGTGACACTAAGTACTTAAGTGCAACAAACCTACATTAGGAAGCAAAGTTAGGTTAGACTCACAACACCATTTAGGAGGAACATATGGAGAGGTACCTAGTTTTTCACCTTTACATCTTTATGGGACATATTTCTAATTATGTCACACTACCCTCTAGTTAAACATATTAGTCACACAATACAATTACCTAAATATATTTTCATGATTGAAAAAATAAGACATAGTTTTGGCGCTACTAGGCTTGGACCTAGACATAGTTTTGATTGCTACTTACCTAAATACAATTAACAAAGTAATCAATTCTATCACACTATAATATATATTTCGAGATAGTAATTGCCACAAACAATGTTGTTGTCTCTCTCTATATTGCATCAATGTTTGTTGGAATCGACAATAGATCCTTTGGCTCTTCCTACAGTTTTCCCCTAAAGAAAAATCGTTATTTTATTTTATGAGGATTTTCCTTTTATTTTAATATTTCTATTAACGTTTCTTTTGGGACTTACATAAGAAAGTATGGATTCAATTTATACTTTTATTAAAACTCTTTTGTTTCAATTTGGAGCATTTTATGGGTTTTACTTTGTTATTATTATGCGGGATTTCTTTTTATTTATTTTATTTTATTTTTAGTATGCATGTAAATATTTGCATTTTGGGTAGTGGGGTATGCAAACTTTGGTGGTCTTGCGATGATTTAAGGGTTTCCAACTCATGCAATTTGGATCTTGCTATATATTTAAGTTATGTGGGATCAATTGGATATGGATAGCAATAGGTGTGGAGTGCTTTATTTTCTTTTGTAGACAATATATTTCGTAGGCACTAGTAATTGGTTGGGGTGTTGAGGCCATCTCCCATGGTTATTTTCTTTCAACAACTAATTCCTTTTTGTTCTCCCTCCATTGTGGGTGGATGTAGTTGTAAATAAAAGAAATAAGGATATGTGTCAACTCAATGATCGATGAAATATGGTCATATTCTCCCAGGGTGGTCATAGTGCTTACAACAAGGATGCACAGAGATTGCTTGGTCATGTGAACACATGAAGTAAATTTCTATTTTGCATTGGGAAAATGAAGGGAAATTATTTTTCTATCTTTTACAAAGATTACAAACAAATGTCTAGTGTGAGGTAGGGTTTGATATGTTGCGACAACATTGTTAGGTTTTTAATCGATGTAGGTCAAGTGCGCCAATGTTGTCTCTTTCAGGAGGGAGAGGGCCCCTCACATTTATTGTACAAGAAAGTTGTAGTTGGCCTATGACAGTGAGGATGGTTTTGTTGAAGAATGAGTTATCCCTAAATTGAAGACACCTAAAAGGATGCCTTAATAAAGAGAAGAGAGCTTGAGGTTAGATATGACTTTCTCATGGGTGGGAGGATAGATTGAATACAATAAATAGCATGTTGTAAAGAGTTAGTGGCTAAAGGTAGACATTGAGATGATGGGTACAAACGAATTAGAAAGTGAAAGGCTTTGGATAATGAATATATCAAATTGGTTTGATTACTATAGGCTTGAGGCATCGTTGTTAAGGAAAATCGGAAGGTATCCCTCGCATCGAATATAAATGCCGAAAGTGTGTTTCACATTTTGGTATTTGGGTGTTCACACAAGGTCACATAATTGGCTATTTTTTTTATATGCAATGTTTTGCAAATTTATTTGCCAATATTTGGAAATAGCTTCAAGCTCTACCAATTATCATGCATTTAACATTTTTGATATGGGTTAATCAATTGATGGAGCAAATGATCTAATGGTAAATGAGCTTTTAAAAAAGTCAAGGAGGAAAAATGACAAGGGTTCCTTGCATCACAATTTTCCTTCTTAGAGTTTTTGTATTCTCTTTGATTTCACTTTAGCAAGGTTGTCTCACGATTGCTTTGTTAGCATAATTGGTTAAAAATATGTTATAGACTTGCCTAAGATGTA